>JARACY010005076.1:0-23554 GCA_029255725.1 Scrobipalpa atriplicella | reverse complement strand
CCAGGTAAGCGACAGCGTACCGCAAACTGATAGGGGTTGCTCAGTCAATGAAAATGAACAATGTTTACAAATTATTTCTTTCAGGAAATTAATAACTTGTTTGGCTTTCACATAAAAATTGTATGATTGAGAAAGTTATTCAGTTTTGTTGACTGAGCAACCCCTATCAGTTTTTTACGGGAAGCTGTCTCTTACACCCCGAATGATAAAATAACAGCTGGCTTTTTTTTAGATAAAGAAAAGTGTTTTTTATGGGAAGCTGACTCTACCCGGTATATTCATTCACTAATCGCTGTTGAGGTAAATAGACCCATCATCCTACTGACTTAAATACACAAACTAAGTAAATCTCAAAATCTTTCCAACTAGTTAAACCGAACAATAGCGTTAAGTTCCAAACAGTTTCTCCATGTGAACTATTCCAAGCACAATAATGCTTAATTTAGATAATCGATCAGTCTACTAATATGGCAAGATTATGAAGATAAGTTGAGAGGTTTTCCTTTCAATGTGAGAATGGGTTAAGTGTATTTTTGGCTCGTCATTATTAGGCGCCATCTTTAAAATCAAATTTTTGAGGACATCAAGGTACCTTTGACTATGTGTCATTTTCAGGTTTTGTTTATTTATTTATTTAACCATTTATTGTACACAGAAATTATTACAGAACAGAACATAGAGAATTAAGACACAACAGGCACTGCTTATTCCTAAAAAGAAATTTCTTACAGCAGACCTAGTAAGTGATATGGCATATGAACGTGACGCGGATAAGACGTGCACAATATAATTATATACTAAACATAATATAATACCTAAACCTAAAATAATTATAATATATTAATACAAACATAACATACATACCTATAGCAAATTACTACATATTATATACATTTATACATATATACATATTTATATAAATACATACAATACATAAATAAATATAATATGGATTACTTAGAAAGTGAAAGATAATGTTCTTTAACCCTCTTTTTAAAAATAGCGATTGATGGACTATCGCGAAACAGTATGCGGAAGAGCGTTCCACAATCTGGCTGCATGAACCGTAAAAGAATACGAATAAAAGTCAGTCTTATGAGAGGGTATGGACAGAAGCTTTGTTTCTTACATAAAAATATAAATTCACGCCTCTTTCCTTACGGGATAGATATCGTGTCAAGTCAACAGTTTTAATATGAGCCGTTTACGCCACGTCAAACTAAATTTAATTGAAATAAGTTTGATAGTGAAGTGTAATCACATCTACGTCAAATTAATAATATTAATGATGTATTTGTCCGATAAGATACTCATCTTGTACATATTATTTTAGAATTTAACGGTCACTATACCTACCTGTCAATGGTAAAGGATTATAAAAAAAACTATTTTTATTATTATAGCTAGCCTATTAGATCCCACACAAAAAAAAACTTAACATTAGAAAAATAAAAATAAGTACATGGTACAGTCACAGATTACTTATGAGCACGGCGGGGTACAGTCCCTACAAAACCGCTATCATATTATCATTCTTAAAGTTCTTTTGTTTCAACACTATCTTTGAAATTGATATTCCGTAAGAAAGCTATCATTTAATTACAAACGCATCTTCACATAATGATTCGAGATTTACATTAATTTTATATTCATTTGCACGCGCTAGCAGCTTTTATACAACCAACTAGCGTTACAGGGCTTTTATACGACCAATCAGCGGTACAAACTTTTGAGGTTGAATAATTGCAACCCTTATTGCTGTGAAGTCTATGCACATAGAATAAAAATATTGGTGTACTGTTCTATGTTGACGATTATTGTTTTGACAGTTATTATTTGATGTACCTACCTAAACTTTCAAAAGGTACGTGATGTGAAATATGTCCATGGAAATGTTTGATTTATCATAATTAAATTATGTTGAATTAAACTTCATTGATAAACAATAAATTAAAAAAATCATTCATTATAAAAGTTAAAAAGAGGCATGCATGGTCTGTCATAATAATTGTCTTGGCTATGTTATGAGATGAATCCCTTACTTACTTGTGAAGAAGAATTTAGAAACTTTAAACGACCTTTTACAAATATTTTACTAAAGCAGATGGGCTCTACGAAGGTACGGAGATCTAGTTTGTATCTTAGGTACAATAAAAACCTAGAAAAACGTTCAATTATTTTTCAATAACATTTTATATCTATTTAAGTAAGTAAGATCTTTATAGAACCAGATATATTTAACTAACTACTTAGTCTTTCATTACAGATAATTTAACAATTTTCCTTTGATCTCAGTATTCCATTCAAGGCGCGTTATTTTTAACGACGGTAGTTAAGTTAAGCAAGTATAGAGCCTTTATAATCTGCATCTGATAAGCCCTAAGTTACTTAATAATGCTATTTACAGCCTGGACTGGGAGCGATAGAAAAACATAGAATGTGCCAGCTACATCCTCCTCCCGGGCATTCTGTACAGACCAGCTAAGGGATTTCAGTGGTTTCAGTGTATTGTAATTTAGGCGATGGGCTGACAACCTGTCACTACAGCAATAATACAGATCTATCTTAAGCAATCCTCACCCCTTGACGGTTCGGTTCGGTCGTTGACGCTCTGCCTACTCCATTAGGAAGGCGTGATTTATGTATGTATGTATGTTCTTCTTACCATGTTGAATATTGAAGTCCGAGAAATATAAATTCACGCCTCTTTCCTTACGGGATAGATATCGTGTCAAGTCAACAGTTTAATATGAGCCGTTTACGCCACGTCAAACTAAATTTAATTGAAATAAGTTTGATAGTGAAGTGTAATCACATCTACGTCAAATTAATAATATTAATGATGTATTTGTCCGATAAGATACTCATCTTGTACATATTATTTTAGAATTTAACGGTCACTATACCTACCTGTCAATGGTAAAGGATTATAAAAAAAAACTATTTTTATTATTATAGCTAGCCTATTAGATCCCACACAAAAAAAAACTTAACATTAGAAAAATAAAAATAAGTACATGGTACAGTCACAGATTACTTATGAGCACGGCGGGGTACAGTCCCTACAAAACCGCTATCATATTATCATTCTTAAAGTTCTTTTGTTTCAACACTATCTTTGAAATTGATATTCCGTAAGAAAGCTATCATTTAATTACAAAACGCATCTTCACATAATGATTCGAGATTTACATTAATTTTATATTCATTTGCACGCGCTAGCAGCTTTTATACAACCAACTAGCGTTACAGGGCTTTTATACGACCAATCAGCGGTACAAACTTTTGAGGTTGAATAATTGCAACCCTTATTGCTGTGAAGTCTATGCATAGAATAAAAATATTGGTGTACTGTTCTATGTTGACGATTATTGTTTTGACAGTTATTATTTGATGTACCTACCTAAACTTTCAAAAGGTACGTGATGTGAAATATGTCCATGGAAATGTTTGATTTATCATAATTAAATTATGTTGAATTAAACTTCATTGATAAACAATAAATTAAAAAAATCATTCATTATAAAAGTTAAAAAGAGGCATGCATGGTCTGTCATAATAATTGTCTTGGCTATGTTTATGAGATGAATCCCTTACTTACTTGTGAAGAAGAATTTAGAAACTTTAAACGACCTTTTACAAATATTTTACTAAAGCAGATGGGCTCTACGAAGGTACGGAGATCTAGTTTGTATCTTAGGTACAATAAAAACCTAGAAAAACGTTCAATTATTTTTCAATAACATTTTATATCTATTTAAGTAAGTAAGATCTTTATAGAACCAGATATATTTAACTAACTACTTAGTCTTTCATTACAGATAATTTAACAATTTTCCTTTGATCTCAGTATTCCATTCAAGGCGCGTTATTTTTAACGACGGTAGTTAAGTTAAGCAAGTATAGAGCCTTTATAATCTGCATCTGATAAGCCCTAAGTTACTTAATAATGCTATTTACAGCCTGGACGGGAAAAGGCAGGAAAACCTCTAATATCAGAGTTGCTCCATTATACATTTCTCGGACTTCAATATTCAACATGGTAAGAAGAACATACATACATACATAAGATCACGCCTTCCTAATGGAGTAGGCAGAGCGTCAACGACCGAACCGAACCGTCAAGGGGTGAGGATTGCTTAAGATAGATCTGTATTATTGCTGTAGTGACAGGTTGTCAGCCCATCGCCTAAATTTACAATACACTGAAACCACTGAAATCCCTTAGCTGGTCTGTACAGAATGCCCGGGAGGAGGATGTAGCTGGCACATTCTATGTTTTTCTATCGCTCCCAGTCCAGGCTTGTTAAATAGCATTATTAAGTAACTTAGGGCTTATCAGATGCAGATTATAAAGGCTCTATACTTGCTTAACTTAACTACCGTCGTTAAAAATATAACGCGCCTTGAATGGAATACTGAGATCAAAGGAAAATTGTTAAATTATCTGTAATGAAAGACTAAGTAGTTTAGTTAAATATATCTGGTTCTATAAAGATCTTACTTACTTAAATAGTATATAAAATGTTATTGAAAAATAATTGAACGTTTTTCTAGGTTTTTATTGTACCTAAGATACAAACTAGATCTCCGTACCTTCGTAGAGCCCATCTGCTTTAGTAAAATATTTGTAAAAGGTCGTTTAAAAGTTTCTAAATTCTTCTTCACAAGTAAGTAAGGGGATTCATCTCATAACATAGCCAAGACAATTATTATGACAGACCATGCATGCCTCTTTTTAACTTTTATAATGAATGATTTTTTTAATTTATTGTTTATCAATGAAGTTTAATTCAACATAATTTAATTATGATAAATCAAACATTTCCATGGACATATTTCACATCACGTACCTTTTGAAAGTTTAGGTAGGTACATCAAATAATAACTGTCAAAAACAATAATCGTCAACATAGAACAGTACACCAATATTTTTTATTCTATGCATAGACTTCACAGCAATAAGGGTTGCAATTATTCAACCTCAAAAGTTTTGTACCGCTGATTGGTCGTATAAAAGCCCTGTAACGCTAGTTGGTTGTATAAAAGCTGCTAGCGCGTGCAAATGAATATAAAATTAATGTAAATCTCGAATCATTATGTGAAGATGCGTTTGTAATTAAATGATAGCTTTCTTACGGAATATCAATTTCAAAGATAGTGTTGAAACAAAAGAACTTTAAGAATGATAATATGATAGCGGTTTTTGTAGGGACTGTACCCCGCCGTGCTCATAAGTAATCTGTGACTGTACCATGTACTTATTTTTATTTTTCTAATGTTAAGTTTTTTTTTTGTGTGGGATCTAATAGGCTAGCTATAATATAAAAAATAGTTTTTTTTATAATCCTTTACCATTGACAGGTAGGTATAGTGACCGTTAAATTCTAAAATAATATGTACAAGATGAGTATCTTATCGGACAAATACATCATTAATATTATTAATTTGACGTAGATGTGATTACACTTCACTATCAAACTTATTTCAATTAAATTTAGTTTGACGTGGCGTAAACGGCTACATATTAAAACTGTTGACTTGACACGATATCTATCCCGTAAGGAAAGAGGCGTGAATTTATATTTTTATGTAAGAAACAAAGCTTCTGTCCATACCCCTCTCATAAGACTGACTTTTATTCGTATTCTTTTACGGTTCATGCAGCCAGATTGTGGAACGCTCTTCCGCATACTGTTCGCGATAGTCCATCAATCGCTATTTTTAAAAAGAGGGTTAAAGAACATTATCTTTCACTTTCTAAGTAATCCATATTATATTTATTTATGTATTGTATGTATTTATATATAAATATGTATATATGAATAATATGTATATAATATGTAGTAATTTGCTATAGGGTATGTATGTTATGTTTGTATTAATATATTATAATTATTTTAGGTTTAGGTATTATATTATGTTTAGTATATAATTATATTGTGCACGTCTTATCCGCGTCACGTTCATATGCCATATCACTTACTAGGTCTGCTGTAAGAAATTTCTTTTAGGAATAAGCAGTGCCTGTTGTGTCTTAATTCTCTATGTTCTGTTCTGTAATAATTTCTGTGTACAATAAATGGTTAAATAAATAAATAAACAAAACCTGAAAATGACACATAGTCAAAGGTACCTTGATGTCCTCAAAATTTGATTTTAAAGATGGCGCCTAATAATGACGAGCCAAAAAATACACTTAACCCATTCTCACATTGAAAGGAAAACCTCTCAACTTATCTTCATAATCTTGCCATATTAGTAGACTGATCGATTATCTAAATTAAGCATTATTGTGCTTGGAATAGTTCACATGGAGAAACTGTTTGGAACTTAACGCTATTGTTCGGTTTAACTAGTTGGAAAGATTTTGAGATTTACTTAGTTTGTGTATTTAAGTCAGTAGGATGATGGGGTCTATTTACCTCAACAGCGATTAGTGAATGAATATACCGGGTAGAGTCAGCTTCCCATAAAAAACACTTTCTTTATCTAAAAAAAGCCAGCTGTTATTTTATCATTCGGGGTGTAAGAGACAGCCTTCCCGTAAAAAACTGATAGGGGTTGCTCAGGTCAACAAAACTGAATAACTTTCTCAATCATACAATTTTTATGTGAAAGCCAAACAAGTTATTAATTTCCTGAAAGAAATAATTTGTAAACATTGTTCATTTTCATTGACTGAGCAACCCCTATCAGTTTGCGGTACGCTGTCGCTTACCTGGTAGAATACCGACGAAAAAAATCTTAGAAATCACCGGTGAAGTCACACGGGTTGGTTCGATAGCTATTACAAAGCTAAACACTTAAATAAACTAGCCGACCACAGTATACCACCATGAAAAGACTTATTTCTGTCTCTCAATATTCTACGTGATTCCATCTGCAGTTACAGCTCACTGTTTAAGAAAAAATGGGCCCATAATGTAAGGTTTACTGCTTCTGTTAAATATCTACTTTCCTTTACTGCCTACCCGGTAAAGTATAAATGCGTGAGTATGCGCAGACGCAGCTCTTGTGTCATAATCATAACCGCTTTAGTTCAAGAGGTGAGCCTTTCAATCTCAGCCGTCACTGCCATATTGCCAGTTCACAGTTAGCTGTCTCTGTGACAGATTGTGATTAATTCACAGTAAATTATGATGAGAACAGTCAATCAGTCTACTGCTGTTTCTCAGTGAATGGCGAATGGAATGCGAGTCTAGATTGAGGGGGGATAAACTGTTATTAGGAAGAGATGAGGAAATTTTCATATGTTTAGGTATTCATCTTCTGGACTGGAAGCGATAGAAAATATAGAATGTTCCAGCTGCCCTTCCTCCCGGGCATGCTGTAGGAGTCAGCAAGAGAGATTCGAGGGTTACAGTGTATTGTAATTTAGGCGATGGACTGACAACCTATCACTACAGGTAATAAATCACATTACAATCTAATTGCCCTCAATTTTTTGTCAGACGTGGCGAAGGGGCCTTTTACTAGGAGTTTTACGCTCTGTCTACCCCGTAAGGGATAAAGGAGTGATTTTAGTTATTTATTTAAATTCAAAAACTCTCGGTTCGTTATTTTGTAATAACGATTCTATATTTATAATCATTCCCAGTCCCAACATTATAATAGTGTTTTAAATAATTCAATCTCCTTTCGATAATTTGAATGACTTTTAAATACGCCATAACGTAGGCCATAACGCCCATAAAAGCTTTATAACTTTCATACAACAATGATTGGTATTATAATCTAGCTACCGCTAATTAGAAAATTAGAAATTATTCATTACATCTGAATTGAAATTACGCTATGAAATTAACGTTTGAATTTCCAGTTCGTCTGATTTCAGTTTGTAATTAGTTCTATTTTATTTGAATTTATTGAGCTGCGCAATGTTTTATTACTTTCATAAGGAAAGGACATACAAGTGCCTAATTTAGATTGTCCGTTTTCAGTATTTTTTTGTGTTGAAACGATTCTATCCCTGAAGTGAAATTGCAGTCTTTTTATTTTTATTCGGAAAGGGTTTGCCCTTGACTCTAGACACTTAGGTCAGGAATGACCGTGACAGAGGCAACGATGGAGCGAGCAAACTCACGCACCGACGGAACACAGCAAGCTGTTTGGCGCCGGACTCCGGTGAGCAGTCAATGATATTGCAGTCTTTTCCGTTAACTATTACATGGATAAGAGACAAAAATATTTGAACATCAGAAATTGAACATCTCTGGATGAGCTAAGATCTATAGGTATTATTGAATTTAGAACTGGTGGACACAGCGGTCACATCAAACGAATCTCAACGGTCAAAACTAGTCTTATTAAAGTCCGTCTCAGGTACCAGGCTGGCATAATTGACAGAGATATATATCGTTCAATTCACGTCACGATATCAGCCTGATGCTTGCACCTGATTAGAGCTCCTAACTTGTAGCTAGACGTAGAAATATAAAGAAGTTAAAATTGCGAGTGCAGAACAGCACAGAAGCAAAGCTTACTCAGCCGACTTATAATAAAGTCTGATTGGATTATAAAACTGGCCTAAATTATAACGGGTATTAAAATAAAGCTACTACAGTAGGAGTAGTTACTATATATTTAGTAACAGAAACGACTTTATTGAAAAAAGCCTCTTGGACTATTATATGTACATAAATACCGGGTGGTATAGGGGTTGCTCAGTTAACGATAGTAAACTAACTAACGCAGGGAAATTCTTTTTGGAAATATTTTTGTTTTTACTTTCCCATACGAAATGACTACCTCGATCAGAACTTTTTTATGGGAAAGTTAAAAAAAATATTAGGTATCTACCTGAAAAAAAAAACCTCTCAGTTTGCGGTACGCAGTTTCCCGGTATACCTACTATAACCTAATTATTTTTAACACACCTCGATGAGTATCAGTATTTTGTTCGACAGCATTACCTACTTTTATAGGTAGGTAGGTACTCATACCTACCACAAATAAAATTATTTTCCTCACACCTCCAACAGTCCATATTGGATCCTATCCATCTTCGTATTTCCCATATTCGCGAGCCGTCCATCTCGCGAACGCCCTATAAGGCTATAAAGTCGTATAGCGGCTACCACAAGTGTGAGAAATCGACTAGTAGCGTTTTTGCGACATTAAATTGGTGTAAGCGTGTCTTATACAGCTTGTTGGCATTAGAAATTTGTTCTGTATACCTAATTTCTCGCGTTTTTTGCCGATTAAATGTTGGATTAGTAATGTTGACAAACTTTACCGTAAAAGTCCTAACCCCTGGGGATATACCAAGTAGTCCGTTAATGGCTTTTTAATAGCTTGTTAACCAAGCTTGCAAGCTTAGTATAAGAAACCTAGTACAGTTTTCTTTTCTCAAACGCTTCAGATGCCATTTCAAGGAACAGTATTTGCATAGGGATAAAATTAGAAGGAGGCTCGATTATTCTTTTGGAACTCTTTCATGTTTTATAATAATCTAGGTTATTTTCCGATTAATGTACGGAAAATGTGCTCACCTTAATTTTACAACCTGTCTCTACTTATTTGTTTTATGAAACAGCAATTTTCTCCTCCGTATTTCGATCACATTTCAAAGAAATCTAGATACAACTTCACTTTTACTCCGACCGACAGTCAAAGCTATAACAAATCACATATCCCAGGTAATATTATTCTAAATCGGCGTCATAGTATCGTTTACAGAACTGTGCAAGCCTATCCAACGCAACTTTACAAGGGTGACGTGAATACAAATGTCGTATTAAGCCAGAAGTGTGCTATAAAGGTGGAAAATATCACGTTACAAAGCTACGAGTGGTTTCATAGCGTTATTATTGTCAGTCGGTGGCATATCGTTGCTTCTGAGTTTTATTAGTTGTAGTGTTCTTATTGGCAACAGGAATACGATTTAGGTAGTAAAAAAATCACGCTTTTACATTTTAGACAGAAATTTTGTACCGCTGCTTAAGACTTTTTGACAAGGAGGTACATACATACATAACGTGACGATTTCATCCCTTACGGGGTAGACAGAGCGTAAAACGTTTAGTCGAAAGCTTTTTTTGTTAAGGAGGTCCCTAATAAAAAATAAAAAAAATCCTTTTGAAACTTCCGACAAAAACAAAAGAGTTTAATTTGTAAACGAAAGTAGATATTTAACAGAAGCAGTAAACCTCTTACATTATGGGCCCATTTTTCTTAAACAGTGAGCTGTAACTGCAGATGGAATCACGTAGAATATTGAGAGACAGAAATAAGTCTTTTCATGGTGGTATACTGTGGTCGGCTAGTTTATTTAAGTGTTTAGCTTTGTAATAGCTAGCGAACCAACCCGTGTGACTTCACCGGTGATTTCTAAGATTTTTTCGTCGGTATTCTACCAGGTAAGCGACAGCGTACCGCAAACTGATAGGGGTTGCTCAGTCAATGAAAATGAACAATGTTTACAAATTATTTCTTTCAGGAAATTAATAACTTGTTTGGCTTTCACATAAAAATTGTATGATTGAGAAAGTTATTCAGTTTTGTTGACTGAGCAACCCCTATCAGTTTTTTACGGGAAGCTGTCTCTTACACCCCGAATGATAAAATAACAGCTGGCTTTTTTTAGATAAAGAAAGTGTTTTTTATGGGAAGCTGACTCTACCCGGTATATTCATTCACTAATCGCTGTTGAGGTAAATAGACCCATCATCCTACTGACTTAAATACACAAACTAAGTAAATCTCAAAATCTTTCCAACTAGTTAAACCGAACAATAGCGTTAAGTTCCAAACAGTTTCTCCATGTGAACTATTCCAAGCACAATAATGCTTAATTTAGATAATCGATCAGTCTACTAATATGGCAAGATTATGAAGATAAGTTGAGAGGTTTTCCTTTCAATGTGAGAATGGGTTAAGTGTATTTTTGGCTCGTCATTATTAGGCGCCATCTTTAAAATCAAATTTTGAGGACATCAAGGTACCTTTGACTATGTGTCATTTTCAGGTTTTGTTTATTTATTTATTTAACCATTTATTGTACACAGAAATTATTACAGAACAGAACATAGAGAATTAAGACACAACAGGCACTGCTTATTCCTAAAAGAAATTTCTTACAGCAGACCTAGTAAGTGATATGGCATATGAACGTGACGCGGATAAGACGTGCACAATATAATTATATACTAAACATAATATAATACCTAAACCTAAAATAATTATAATATATTAATACAAACATAACATACATACCTATAGCAAATTACTACATATTATATACATTTATACATATATACATATTTATATAAATACATACAATACATAAATAAATATAATATGGATTACTTAGAAAGTGAAAGATAATGTTCTTTAACCCTCTTTTTAAAAATAGCGATTGATGGACTATCGCGAACAGTATGCGGAAGAGCGTTCCACAATCTGGCTGCATGAACCGTAAAAGAATACGAATAAAAGTCAGTCTTATGAGAGGGTATGGACAGAAGCTTTGTTTCTTACATAAAAATATAAATTCACGCCTCTTTCCTTACGGGATAGATATCGTGTCAAGTCAACAGTTTAATATGAGCCGTTTACGCCACGTCAAACTAAATTTAATTGAAATAAGTTTGATAGTGAAGTGTAATCACATCTACGTCAAATTAATAATATTAATGATGTATTTGTCCGATAAGATACTCATCTTGTACATATTATTTTAGAATTTAACGGTCACTATACCTACCTGTCAATGGTAAAGGATTATAAAAAAAACTATTTTTATTATTATAGCTAGCCTATTAGATCCCACACAAAAAAAAACTTAACATTAGAAAAATAAAAATAAGTACATGGTACAGTCACAGATTACTTATGAGCACGGCGGGGTACAGTCCCTACAAAACCGCTATCATATTATCATTCTTAAAGTTCTTTTGTTTCAACACTATCTTTGAAATTGATATTCCGTAAGAAAGCTATCATTTAATTACAAACGCATCTTCACATAATGATTCGAGATTTACATTAATTTTATATTCATTTGCACGCGCTAGCAGCTTTTATACAACCAACTAGCGTTACAGGGCTTTTATACGACCAATCAGCGGTACAAACTTTTGAGGTTGAATAATTGCAACCCTTATTGCTGTGAAGTCTATGCATAGAATAAAAATATTGGTGTACTGTTCTATGTTGACGATTATTGTTTTGACAGTTATTATTTGATGTACCTACCTAAACTTTCAAAAGGTACGTGATGTGAAATATGTCCATGGAAATGTTTGATTTATCATAATTAAATTATGTTGAATTAAACTTCATTGATAAACAATAAATTAAAAAAATCATTCATTATAAAAGTTAAAAAGAGGCATGCATGGTCTGTCATAATAATTGTCTTGGCTATGTTATGAGATGAATCCCTTACTTACTTGTGAAGAAGAATTTAGAAACTTTAAACGACCTTTTACAAATATTTTACTAAAGCAGATGGGCTCTACGAAGGTACGGAGATCTAGTTTGTATCTTAGGTACAATAAAAACCTAGAAAAACGTTCAATTATTTTTCAATAACATTTTATATCTATTTAAGTAAGTAAGATCTTTATAGAACCAGATATATTTAACTAACTACTTAGTCTTTCATTACAGATAATTTAACAATTTTCCTTTGATCTCAGTATTCCATTCAAGGCGCGTTATTTTTAACGACGGTAGTTAAGTTAAGCAAGTATAGAGCCTTTATAATCTGCATCTGATAAGCCCTAAGTTACTTAATAATGCTATTTACAGCCTGGACGGGAAAAGGCAGGAAAACCTCTAATATCAGAGTTGCTCCATTATACATTTCTCGGACTTCAATATTCAACATGGTAAGAAGAACATACATACATACATAAATCACGCCTTCCTAATGGAGTAGGCAGAGCGTCAACGACCGAACCGAACCGTCAAGGGGTGAGGATTGCTTAAGATAGATCTGTATTATTGCTGTAGTGACAGGTTGTCAGCCCATCGCCTAAATTACAATACACTGAAACCACTGAAATCCCTTAGCTGGTCTGTACAGAATGCCCGGGAGGAGGATGTAGCTGGCACATTCTATGTTTTTCTATCGCTCCCAGTCCAGCATGGAACTATGTAGATGTAAAGAAGAAAACTCGAAGAAAATCCAATCGATGAGGAAATAAATAAATTATGCTGGAATCTGATGGATTACTTCCATGCTGGACTAATACGGGTGATAAAAAACATTAAATATACCTTCGGGCATACTGTAAATATCAGTAGAAAGGTCAAAACATTTCAGTTTCCTGTCTGTTATTTTTTAAATGGGGTGACAATCCTGAAAACTGCAGCGTTACAGAATTCTTTCTAAAATGCCTCTCAAAAAAGCGTAAATGACAATTCGTTTCTCAAGCTTATTAAGTTTGATTTAGAAACGTGTATGTAATTTAAAAAGTTAATTAACCTTAATAGAAAAATAAATTAATATTGTAATTGAAGTTTGAATTTAGTAATCATAAAAATGTTATCATATCATGTAAAATAAAATTATATAAATATCAAATCATCTAGGAGAGGTTATAAAATTGTGATAAATTGCTTTTACTTGAAAGTTTACTCCTAAAGTGTTCTCATAAGAGTGTTAACGGACACTATTTATTAGATACTGAAAAGCTCGATGGAGTTTTGTGCTTTTAAATAAACGTCCTAAATAGCACTTAGTGAAGTGACAGAAAAATACAGTGAAATTGTGATTTCAATCAGAAAGTACTTTAAGGCAAGTCGTTTGTTAGTCTTTTTTCTAAAATAGGTAGAAATGCCTACTAAAATAAATTTATCTGATGTTGAAAGTTTAAATTACTTGAAAATAATGTACCTGAATATACTGTTAGTATTAGTCATACAGTTATGTCAGACTTATTTTACATTATTTTTTATATGATTCTTTAGTCTCAAGGTCGTCTTTAAGTATTGACAATGATATTATATGCTGGCAAATATTTTAGAGGCCCAACCTGAACCCAATTTGTACGTCGCAAGAGAACCGTGTTTTAATTCCAAATGTAACCATATCTGTTGCTAAATTTGTAAAAATCTATTCAACACAAAATGCGTAAATAGATGGCTTTTCCATAATAATTACCACAACACAATCTTACGTGATCCAACAATATCAATCACTGTAATCCTTTGTGATCGAATCACTTCACTTTCACAGTGACACAAAAACGTCACGTCACTATTCTCTTTCAGTGTAATTATCACTGGAGCATCACTAGTCACTGGCCGTAGTTCCGGGCACACCCTCTGATCCGTCAAACAAAACACATCCAATAGAACACGATTCCAATTTGAAAACAGAGCGCGCGAAAACTTTTAAAATTTCGAACACAGACGCCTCCCGCGGCTGCGTGTGCGCAACTGAGTGACACGGAGGCAGCGGACCGAACCGTGCGTTTCGCCTCTGAACGTGAGATAGGCAATACACTTTCCCATAAGCTAGACAAAGATAGAAACAGAAAACCATCCCTTCAGTTTGTAGTGGCTATTCAAATTTTACTCGCTTCTTTATTTATGGCTTTAATTGAAACAGGTTTAACAGCATATATGTCACGGCGGCGAGGTTATCATAAATTAGGTGTTGCCTCCATTTGCCATTTAATTAACTAGAAAGTTGAAATAAATCGTTGGGGATGCGTTGGCGCCGGCAGAACTTCCTTCACTAATCTTGATGCTGCACTAATGTTGGCTATTTCTCAAGAAGATAGTGCTAAAGAAAATATGGCCAATAGACAGGCAATTGATGAACACAAAGAGAAAGCTGAAGGCAATTCTGTGAAAGATGGTGACGACGGATTTTATTATGATAAGCTTGTTGCAAAAGCTACACATAAAGAAGCTATTACTCAACATGTTGAAGTTAAATATCAAAGTAAAGATGTTAATATTTTACTACTTTACAAACAAACTCTTGTGGAATCTACAGAATGAATAGGATACTGACCATATACAAGACTAGTAAGTCTATAAACATATTTTAGCACCGAACTTTACAAATTTCTTTGTTTTTCTAAGTTCAACAACTTTCTGAGTTTAGCATGCTAGAATTCGTAACATTGTTCATAGCGTTGGATTTATGTCATTATGCTTTGTAAAAGTGTCATGGTCAACAAATAATGTGATAAAAAATAAAATAATTAAATAGTCAATAAATTTCTATCATCTTGTACAGTTTAGGGTGTAAAGACTAACTAAGTACAGCATAGAATATCATATCAATAGCTAATAGAGTTAAATAAGTTGTCAACACACATGACGTTGAAGCTAATAATTTACACCATCATAAAACCTGACACGGATCTGATGATGTCTTTATCGGGTTTAGCTCAGCTCGACTTAATGAGCTTACTGAATCTGTTTATGTATGCGAAGAAACTGTTACCCGATACTGGGTCAAACATTAAGCTTATCTTTTAAAGCGCGGTCTTGAACTAGAATTAATCAAAGTTAGATTGACGAAGCATTACATTGACGACGTTTTAACGGAAATAATTCTTCTTACCCTTATCTGTGGGAGAAAAGCTTTCAAAGCAGTTAATTTAAATTTAATTGGTTTTGAATCGTTGCCGATTAATATCATAGAAACATGAATGTTGATAGAAGTAATTTTAACATTTAAGAGAAAAAAAACGATTTTTCGATCGATACATTGCACCAAATGATGAATCTAATCTGTGTAATTATCAAGAAATTATTCGAATTGGTCAATACAATGAACTATTAGAAGATGTTTTAGTATAGAATATGTAAAAACTATTAGAATTCTATTTAGTGGTTACATATGATTATGAATGTAGAGATCTCTTTTAATTGCTGATATTAAGAAATCATAGCAATTCGTCAACCTAAAGTTTCTATTATAAATGAAACCACAAGACAACGGAGACAGGAGTGCAGGAATGTCTGCAGGAAGAATTCTGTACAATTATTTAGGGCCGGACGGTACGGCGGGCGGTATCATTTGCTACCTCGCAATCAACGTAATAACTACACCGGCAGATGATTGGCCCGGCTGCAGGGCTACTACGGTATCAAATGTCACTTACAAGTCACTTGAAATATCTAAAACATCTATAACCGCTACCATTGTAACAGATAATATCAATTGTCTTGATCAAACTGGGTCAATAAAATTGTTTTCAACGAGAAACAGAACACAACCCAGATTTGTTTTGTTCTTCTAGGGCAGTTACAGTTATAACAACATCAGATCAACATCTCGTTTTGTTGCTTATCTACAGCTGTTTGTCTGTATTATCGTAAACCTGATCGGCTTTTGTGCTCGTAGTACCGCACCTGACATGCGCACGCGCTTTAGTTCCTTCAACTTTATCTTCACAAATTTCGTCTCTAACCTTTTGCTTTAGAGCTTCGTCTTCATTACATCCACTTGTTGCTTCTGTTACTTCTAAAACGTCTCAAGCGTCCATTAATTTGTAAGAAACTTCAGACCCTTTTATGTCATGGGTAAGGTCTTATTTTGAAGAGGTTTAGTCAATAGATGGGATCGCGAAGATCCTAAAGGCAGGTGGCTAGAGCGTTGTATGGGTGACCGATAGCGGTCGAAGATAAAAGAAAATTTAATATTCGTTTCGTGTCGCTTGCAAATAGCGACATGAGTGAGTAAAGTTGCGCTACTTTATGCTGATTGCCATATGTAGCCCGGATAAATTGTTGTGCAACGCTCTTACGAATGGTAAGATAGCATTCTCATATAAAGCATGCCCGCGAGACATGATAGATACAGAGAAATTTAATGAAAGAACGCGATTTATATTTATTGATAGACCGTCTATTTGATAATGAATTGCAAGAGAGACTTGATGTATTGAATTTATAAGGAGACTTTGTAATATCTTGGAAAATACTTAGTATGAATGTATGATGATGAATTTATGAGTCAACCGCCTCATTTATTAGGGATTGAAACTTCATAATCATTACATTACCTACCTAACTAATCACAACTATATAATATATTGATATAAATAACGATATATATTGTCCATAACATAAAGTAACCAGCCAGTATTTCGAAAGCATTAAAAACATTATATACCTATAGAGTAGATGTACCTACTCAGTTGCAGGAAAATTGCGTAAGCGGCATAACAATGTTCAAGAGTGAACAGTTTCAAGAAAATGCCATATCTGCCAGTATCCCAGTGTTCTCCGAGAAGCAGTAACGCTCACCGCAACAGCAGATGCGGTCAGGCCCGTTACGCGAGTCCCGCAAGTCATCGCCCATTGTCTGCGCTTACGCAGACGAACAATCGACGGCTAGGTTATGCGCGCGTGTGATTGCCAAGGAATTCGTAAATCAAAGTTAAACAATTGTCAATTTGCACGTAGGTAAATTGTAGGAACAGTAGCTCTATGTCGTAGGAAACCTAAGTGCTACTCATCATGGAATGGCTCTAACATGATTCGGTTGTGATTCATAAGATTTGTTTGAAATATTTATGAGGTCTCATATCACCCTTTTAAGATTCCTTCCTACAAAATATACTTACTCTTGACTTTAGACTAGATAGACAATCAGGGGTTGACTTTAGACTAGAAAGACAATCAGGGGATTTCATTACCTGGTTTTTGGAAAATAGATTAGATCCCTTTTATAATACATCATAAGAAAATATATACTAGGATCAAACCACAAAGAATCTTACGATCCACAGTCTCATCAAGAAATCTTACTGAACCAACTTTATCTGTATCATAAATTTATACTATTACTCTCAAACCTATATGATTGCACGTTATCACTAGAATTACCTTGCCCTTCACATCTCAATCAAGCCTTTGAATTGCAAATGCAATGATCAGGATTATATTAACTTTATTACTTCAGCAATTCCTTTAACAGGTTCAACTCGTTTGTTATTCTTATTTACTTGTAATCGCGCCTGTGTTCCTTACGGGGTAGATAGTCCGTCAAAACCGGCGTTTTAAGCGTTATTTTTAGAAAAGTATCGTGTATTGTCAAAATTAGATTTTCAGCCTTTCGTCTATTGGACATTAAAGAAAACCTCGTGTCCCTAGCTCTACTGATTTCTACAGAATTCCCGGGAATACTATATAGAAGCTGAAACATTCTATATTTTTCTAGTGCTCCTAATCCTACTTATTTATTATCATTCAACAGGTTCAACTATGATTATGATTATAACTATTAATTTATCCTCCTTGACAGTTGCTGTGTTTCGTTCATTGCCACCTCTAGTGCAAATGTGTTGTTAGAACAAACACGTTGGTTCATGTTTTTATTCTGGGTTTATCATCTATTTCTCTTAACTATTCATTTCTATGATATGAACACCTATGGGCCTAGGTATATCTGCCAACAAGCAGAAGTGTTAGGGCGTGAGAGCACTAGCTAGTAGTTTCACTAGAAAGTAGTAATGATATACACAAAATTATATTTAAACATTTATGTCCCAAAGTTTTCAAAATGCATATTCGCAAGATTACCTTGCAGCTCTAGGTGGAATCAAAATAATCTTAGCTACAATAATAAAGACAATTTATAATATACTTATTTTTCAATATTTGACCTAGTATTCTTCACTTCTAGCCAACGTTTAACATTCGACCGACTGGTTTCATCACCTGCTTCTTGTAAAAAACGACTCCTCCTTTTCTAAGTGGGTTTTTTTGAACTGCCCTCAGGTCAGGAAGCAATTAGACGCATTTTTGAATGTTGCCACACACAAACAATTATCTCCCTTATCTGTTTAGAAATAAGGTTACCAAATGCTTAGATGTTTAGAAAATAAGGGTAATAATTGACGTATTTTATGAAAAGTGGGCTTGTGGGTGCATACATTTGAATATGAATAATTCGATCGTGATGAAAATGTAGTGGCTTGAGACAATGTTCCAAGAATTTCCACATTTTGCAAACTTTTGATGATAATATGCTTTAATCCAAAGAAATGCGTGATTTTAAAGATGTTAAAAAGCTATTTCTCAATATAAGTCCTATAAGTATACTCGTATATTTGAAGCTACCTTACCTAATATTTTTTGCTGTGTAGAATTTGAACCAACAATAACAACTGTTTTTTTTTTCTTGTGCTTCTTAGCCTTGATGGATCCTATGTGTTTATCTAATACATCATCTCAAACTACAAGCGTATTATTATAGTCAAGTGCCATTACATCTAGTTTGACGATAAAATCTACCAGCTCTACTAGATTTTTTCAAGTACTTATGATATTATGCATAGTACATTCAAAGAAATATGATAAACTCAAACCAAACATTTTGACAATGCGTAATGTGAATGTCCTACCGTGTCACGTAGTAGTGACAGAGTTTTTGAACCGCCTTATAGATTTCTTACATAGTTTAAGAAACTAACAGCTATCAGGGAAATTGACCAAGATTAACAAAATCTTTTTATCAGAAACTTCTGATCAAACTGAAAAAAAAAAAACACTTAGTAAGAATCCAACCTACTGAGTAGGCAATTATAGGCTTGTACTTTTATGGATTGAATTTCAATTATATTTTTATGATAATCAAATATATTTCTTTTTTAAAATATATCGGTATTGGACACGCAGGAAATCTGCGAAGGAACTAAAACTTTCTCACTGACATGCTATTTTCTCGATAATTTATGCTCACTCATGGGTCCGTATTTATAATCAGCTCTCAAGAGTGACAGAGACTTTGAGTTAATTTTAGAAATGTCATTTCAGTACAAAATGACCTGTCAAATCCATACTTAATATTGCTCTCAATCTTGAGATCGCTTTATAAATACGAGCCATGGTATTTTATCGCAATTTTCCTTTCCCGTTATGGCACCGCCTGTTCACCTGGAATGTAAACTGCAGATGGATGTGAAAGTGTTAAAATGCTATCCTTAGCGATAATTTCCTTCAAATGACAGCTCAAGAAATCTCCGCATGCCGTTTGATCTGTCATATGCTTCGCTGTCGCATTTCCTGTGCATAACTTCTTCCATTACTTCTCTACAAATCTACACCTAATAGACGAAATCTTTGTAGTAACTTTAGGGATAAACTCAAAGTGTACTTATTTTCTTATTTAAGCGAAAAATAAAGATGTTTCGTTACTTCATCATCATCATCATCATCATCAGCCACAACAGTCCACTGCTGGACATGGGCCTCCTCAAAATTGGGGGGTATATGCCATACTCACCACGCTTGGATGGCGGGTTGGTGAGCGCAGTAGAAGTTTTCCATTCACAGGGAACGCTGCTGCCCATTCCCTGGATTTAGTCGCCTTTTACGACACCCACAGGAAGTTATGTGGTGATGCTATTCTAACCCTGCACCACACGGGCTGTTCGTTACTTGTTTGTTATAAATTTTATAAATTTTGTCGTCAATATAAAAGGTGCTTATTTTTTATCAAAAACATTTTGATTGAGCTGTTCACTAATGATACTCAGAAATTTTTCTCAGAATAGTAAATGTTTGCAAACAATTTCTTCCATTTTAGGAAATAATTCTTTCCAAACTGTCCTTTCTTTAGCTCGTAGCATTCCTGTCACATCTCTATCGTTATCCTGGAAGACGAATGCGACCACTTAAAATAGTTCAGGTTCTTGCGTTATTTGGCTAAGTAACATCTCTATCTTATTGTGTTGCCAGATGAGAAGGATTTCTTTGTTTATGTTTTGTATGTCAGATTCTTTTAGTTTAAAATTGAATTTTAATTTGGGTTCAGTTGATTTACCTTTTTTTTCATTTCATTTGACCTAAATCTACAGTATTTATGTTACAAAGTTTGAAATTTTTATCTTTGACTGCCTTTAGGTACTAAAAGTTTTATGTAACCAACTACATATTAAAAAATATTAAATAAACCATATCATTATAATATAATATAATAATAAAATTATGAATCAATTTTAATATAAGTAACACAATTTGGCATATCTTTTGGTCAACATGTATGATTTCTGAAATCTGAGGATCTGTCATCGTATTCCATTAAACTTGACTTCCTAGTTAAATTTAAGAGTTGAACCTGGCAATACCCATATCGCTATGTGCTGGATAAGGCTCGGAGCACTTACTGCCTTATACAACCTCTTTACCACCTCTTTACCGCCAATTTCCTTTATCACTTCTATTAGCCTATTTATTGGGCATTCCGAAGATATATTCTACTTTATCTAGAATTATGTGCTAGAGAGGGATAAAAAATACGAGAGCCTTAAAAGGATCAATAGTGACTGATTTGTCGTTAAGTGTGGTGATAGCCTTATTAAGATTATGTAGAGCTGTTGCACTATATTTTTCTGCATAAGGTTTTATAATTTTATCCAGTAAAAAGCTTGCGAAATTCAAATTGCAATATCTAGGCTCATATTTATAAAGCAATCTCAAGATTGAGAGCAATATTAAGTATGGATTTGACAGGTCGTTTTGTACTGAACTGACATTTCTGATACGAACTCAAACTCGCTGTCACACTTGAGAGCTGATTATCAATACGGGCCCTAGTCACTATCGCTACAGACATCATCGTATTAAAATTGTGACGCACACAAAATTATTTCAAAGTTAAATAAAAATTGTCTAATTAATTTCGGAAAGAATTGAATCCTCAGGTATATTGTAGTATTTCAGTTTGTTTTGTACCTATGTTCCAAGCTTTGCCTTCCAAGGCCCTACAGCTAATATTTCAAATTAAACACAACATTTACAAACATTTTGTAGGATGATTTCAAACTAGAAGTATGTAAGGATCGCAGCAAGTGGAAGGATGTGGTCTCTGTCTACCCCTTCGGGAAAAAGGCGTGATTATATGTATGCGTGTATGTATTGCAAACTATTACTTTCCCATCATGGAGCTTACTTATTCTGATCAAAGATTAATAAAATCAATACGATGACATAATTGATTTGCGCTCCAATTTAGGCATCTCAAATTGCAATTTGAGTGTTCAATCTTCTACGCGTAAAAACAATGTCAATGACCTTGAGGTTGTTACTTTGCTAATGGATTCAAAACAACAGAAAGGTTATCTTTCTATTACATTTCTAGTGGGTCTTTAAACTCAGCTAAAACATTACGTTTTAACATTTTGTAGCAAATATCGTTCAAGTATTTGTTCTAAGTACCTATATCAAATGATCCTCATTATCATCAGTGATAAATAATTGAAAGACATACGTCTGATGACTAATACACCTAATTCAGATTCTGAATAATTTTATAGAATATTCAAATATTTGAGTACCTAAAAAAGTTATAAAATTATAAGACTGGTTGCCTTGCCTAAGGAAAATCTTCTAAAACCTCATACCTCTAAACAATAGACCCTATGTTTTTAAGATACCAGCACCCAAAGATCAAAACACCCAGCTTGTCTATCATTAGATGGCATTACCTTACATCGGCTCCTATACTTAGCTCAGTGGTCGAAATTAGAGGCAATTTGAATGGGAGTTTTGATTTTGGAACATTTTCGACGCCAACGGTGTCTAAAGTTCACATTCCTTAGGCACTGTTTACGGCGAAGAAAGTTTTATGTGGATGATATCATAATATTTGGTAGTAAATAGGTACTGAGAATTATTGTTAACTAGTTATATTTTTATGATGTGATGATCTTCCTTTTGCCTGTTTATAATATTTACATTAAGTTTTTTTATTAAGGAGTTAAAAATATAATTTCGAATTTAATTATTGGTAACAAAAACATAGAACTTGACAATTCTAATTAACTGAAAGCTTTAACAATTCATTTAAATCAAATTAATTTACGTTAACAATTTGTGAATATCAGATGGTGAAATTAATCAAAATAAGTCTAAAACTAAATAAAAGAGCATAAAAGTGTTTACAATAGCTTTACTATATAAACGAAAGTCCAAGAGCGATTGTGAACGAGCCCCAACGTATTGTTTTGATTTAAAGATCGAACTATAAAGATAATGCTCTTTTCCGTCCAATTTCTCTTACACAAATTGAAAGTGAATTACAATCCACCAAATCGGTAATACTAATAGACCGCACAGCTAGTACCAAAAATAAGTAATATTATACTAGTGACTCACCATTACCAATAGATTCTGAGTTATTTGATGTTGAAACAGACGATGTTGAAATATTTGAAAAGTTAGTTACCTGTAACAATGAAAGAAATATATGTAAATTTAAAGTTGATACTATCAATACAAAACCACCCTTGTCAAATAAGTAGGTATGTAACAATAATTATAACAGGATAACAAAGATTGTTAAAGAAAACGTAATCCTAATCTTAATTGATATAAAATAAAGAAAAATATTTTCCGCCTAAAACTAATTCTTTCCAAGCAAAAATAAAAATACTTTTATAATAATATTTTTTCTAAGAACAAGATACTCCTTGGGTGGCTGAGTTATAATTAGGTGTCTAATTAGTTGTTTTATATTCTTCTTTCATAAGAAGTACAGATTCATCATAGCTTGTTAATACAAAGGAATCCTTTAATGGCCACAAAGCTCATAAAATTTCCATTTTCGCACCATCAGTTACTTAAAAAGTAA
>JARACY010005075.1:0-23559 GCA_029255725.1 Scrobipalpa atriplicella | reverse complement strand
GGCAATGAGTTGCGTTTATTTTTGGAAGCCAGCGACTTGAATGTTTGAAAACAGAGGTTATTTTAGCGCGAAAGTAGTTTTCACTGCTGTGTTTATTTTTGATGCTGTGATTACGTTTACAGTGGAGGAGTTATTTGAATATTAAATATTGAATATTAAATTGTGAATAGAATGAATTAATATATAATTTCAATGATTATGTGAGCTGTGTCAAGTATCTTTTAAAAATATTGGATACTAGTTTAGGAAGACCAAGGAAACGGTGGCGTGACGACCTAGATGCCTTTGACAGGGACTGGGTAAACATGGCCCAAGATCGCGAAATGTGGAAGGAGAAAGGGGAGGCCTTTGCCCTGCAGTGGGACATCCCAGGCTAACAAAAAAAAAAAAAACTAGTTTTCCACCCCGCGATTTCCCCCGCGGCCACCCGCACCGCGGCATAATTAATTTTGGAAATGAGCATTGTATTTACCCGCCATAAAAAGTAAAAGATTCTAGGTCTTGAACCAGGTCACAGACAGACACAGTTATTACCCATAGAAAAATGTTATTTCCGCATTTTATGATTATGGATTAATTAATGTTACTTTTTATGAAATCTCTATAGTTACGGAACACCGGGTTTGGGTGTGCATGCGATCTTGTTACTACGTACATACGTACACGTGTTTAAATATCATCATCTGATGTCTACTAATATGGATCGAGATTCAGCCACCTTTGCCTCAGCAAAGATTTTCTGGCATTCGGAAGCCTGACTTAGGTACTTCTAGCTGTCTCTGAAGCAATAAGTTATGTTAGTAAGTTATTCAAAAATAAATAAGTTACTACTCCCGACTTTACAACATTTTTACTACAGTTAAAACTACAGTGAAACGTATCAGATAATTAAGGGCAAATTATAAATCGACATGGAAATAAAGTTAATTATATTTCTAAACTACAGATTTTATCTAGACGTGCAAAAAATATTGTTTATGGCAGGCTACCTTAAAACTGATGATTACTGACCTTCCATCTAACTGCTTCCTTTTTATTGTCCACATGATTTTATACATAATAGACAGACGTTCCCTACAATGGCCTTCATACCAGCACACCTCCTCCAATACATTGGCACCAATCCTAATTGCAAATTTAAAATGTTCCTGTCAATATTTTTACAGCCAAAGAAAAATAGAAAGTGAGACATCGACAACATATTGATTCATTGATTGTCAATACAGCGAATGGGTAAATAAACAACCGAAATGAACGTGTTCGTACTTTTTTATTAGAGTCATTGGACACTTGTTTAATGTACGACTGACATAATTAATACGTTTTCGTGAACAACCACGTAAACGATAATTGAGTCACGCGACGTGGATACCACGTGAAAATTCACTGCAAGTTATATAGATAGGGTCTTGATAATTTGACCACAATTAAGTGTCATTTTAAACTAGGAAGCATAAAACGAAGAAAAACGTTTGTTTGCATTTTGTGCGAAATTTTACATTATCAGTGAAATCTGTTTGCCATTTCCTGAATTTATCCATTCATCAGCCCTTGCAAGACAAGAGGTATTCTATCATCTCATTACTGCTAAGATGTTTGAAATTTCAGTAATGCTGATTAAAGCAGCCGCCTGGCCGCCTAGCGCTGCGGATGCGGCATGCCGCTATGTCGCTAATTTGGAATGTCCGCAGCTCAAACTGCTGGAATTCCACTTGAATCTCTTGCGCACCTCTTTAAGACTGTTATAGTTTTTAGTTCATTAACCTAATTATGAAACTCTGTCGAGCCAAGTCTAGCATAGACACCTATGAATGGATACGTACGAGTAGGTAATAAAATCAACCATGATACTCAAACAGTTCCGCGCTGGACTGGGATCAATAAAAAATTATAGTATATACTTAAAGAAGAACCTATTGTCAAAGGACAATGGGTTTGCTCTTGAAGTTTGGTGTATTGCAATTTCGTCATTTATGTTATAAACAGTCTTTTATCCTTGTAATATTTTTCCTTATTCGTGACTGCAGTTTAGTGCCAAATATATACATATTAACTGCTTAAAAAATATTTATGCTCATGCATTTGTAAATGTTAACACTTCTTGTATAAATATCACTCATCATTAGATGTAAGAATTTTTTTGGTCATTGCTAAAAATCACTAACGCAGTTCAAAAACATTTGCTGCGTATAATTGTAACTGGGTTAGGCAGGGTCCCCCTTTGTCCTATTGTGACAAATTGAGGACAGGCTATGTCGCAATCGATTCACATTTGTTAGGTTCCCACTATCTACACGTAGGCGCCGCAAGCGCCGCTCCTCCTACAATCACAGTATCCTGTAATTAGGTACTACAGTACCATTCACTATTAATATACTCCTACACTCCTAGTATCCCACTCTGAAATAGAATTATTTCTTGTTCTGTTGTATGTTTTTGTCGGGCCAAACAATCTGGAAATCCTGGTATCAATAGATTTTAAACCGCTGCTGACGTACACAATACAGACTACTAGCATTTTACACATAAGAAAGAATCTTTGAAATCGGCTGTATGTAGCGTGCTAGCAAGTCGTCCTTCACAAATCATGTCTCTGTATTTCTGCGATAATTTAAACTATATAGTCATCATAATGGCCATCATAAATATTGTCATATTCCAGTAGAAACTAAATAAGTATTCTACTCCTGTAGCCTAAATACATAAGTCCTAAATTAGTCAAACAAAGACAGCTGCTTTATCTCAGACCAGCCTAACGATAACGAGGCTAATTGTAATTTTAATAATGGATGTACATATTTACTCGCTTAACCGACGCCTGCGCTTGCAGCTACTCATATTAATGATTTCGGTACACAGACTGTGAGGAATGCAAATAGATTTGTCCTTACGGGAATAAAGGAGCGTTTTGTGAATGTGATAGCTAAGTCCGAGTGTTACCAGGGGTAACACCAATGGAATGAGGCTGATTGTCAGAGCTTAACTAGTCTCTAAAAGTGCCTTTCGCAAAATAAAATACTTGTAACCATCTCTCATCTCATCACGTTTTGTCATCGCAACTCGAAGCTTAGTAATAGTAAGTTCGTCTCCTATAGATTCGAAGCACGATCTAATGAACCCTGGTGTCTAGAGTTTTTATATCGCCTACTACTAGGCCTATCTGACATGGTTTGTGTGACGATGACGACCAACATCAAAGGCTGCGACGGAGACCAACCAACGGCTTTACGACAAAGACGAATTAGTTGAGCAACGGCGGAACACTATTCCATGATCGTAGGTTTAATCCAGTAAGCGCCGAAATTATGACTCTTAAAAAATATCTTTCCTTTGTTCCAGTATTCACTCCCCTGGGCTTCGTACGTCTGTTTGGCGTGGTGAGCGCGGTGCTGGTGAAGCCCCAGTTCCTCAGAGACCTACATGAGGAGTACTATGTCTACTCCTTCGAAGAAGACACCCTCAGGAGACGGATACACAATGCCTGCGCCACTGGTAAGCATGTCACTTCCATGTGTAGTAGTCACTCCCATGTTGTAGTAGTCACTCCCGTGGGTTTCGTCCGCCTACTTCTACTCCTTCGAAGAAGACACCCTCAGGAGACGGATACACAATGCCTGCGCCACTGGTAAATTATATCACTGCCGTGTTATTTAATATTGTCATGTAATAAATAGCCTACCTACATTGTTGTCTAGGCCGGAAATATGTATGGTATGAAACGGACAATAACTTTCAACCCACCCAGGAAACTAGTCTATTACAGAACGAGTAGATATTAGATTCCAAGCCGTAGGCGAGGCCTTCAGACTATAGGTAGAGTCATTCAACATTTCTTTTTTTAAACTACTTTAGAGTATTCTATTCCGATTTTGTCTGGAACTTTGTTTATGTGATATTTAATCGAATAAAATTAATCTATTTTCGCGAACGCATCTGCAAATTTTTTGACCAGACTGTATGAGTATCTAACTTCTATCAAAATACTGAAGTGTTTATATAAAAACATGCAGCAGATATATAAAACATTTGGCACTATCGAACGTATCAAACGAACCCACGCCAAAGACACTCGTAAAAATACTAAAAATACTGATAGACTTTTTAAATTACCTGAACGCAGAGGGAGATCAATTTTTTTTGTGATGCGTTTTCTGAGTTTTACTCGGGACTACAGTCTAGGGCCTAGCTAGCTCTAGGCCAAAGGTGACTGAGACAGAGTCAAATCTTTTACGATAATGTCGGTATAGTCGACATTCTTTTGGAAAATAGGACGTTTTTGAACAGTGGATAGACCAAAAGAGGCTTAACTTCTAAGCCAAAAATATTTGAACACGCAAACATACGCTCTAACCTAACACAGCTCTAAGCTAAGAGTATTATCCGTACATCTGTACTTCCTACTACCGTAACCGAAATAAACGCTTATTTGACCTTCGGCTGTCGACAGATGTATAAAAAAACTCGCACGCTTTGCTATTGGACCACAAATAAAATATTAATGATTTGTTTTGTTGTTTGCATTTTAATATCATTAAGAACGTACATATACTTATAAAGTCACGTCTTCATCCCTTACGGGGTAGGCATGGCAGAAAACGCTTAGTAAAATGCGTTTTCGCCACATCGTCTGACAAAAAAGTGCAATTTTAGATTGAAATGTGTATCATTGTAGTGAGACTGACCCCTCCAATCCTTTTGCTGGTTTTTATAGCAGGCCCGGGAGGAACAACAGCTTGCATATATTGCATAATATTCTGTTTTTCTTTTGCTCCCAGTTCAACATGCAAAACTGCCTACCTGCGCTGCGTCTGTGTTTCCGAATGCTTACAACCCCCAAAACTTCAAAGTTAGAGTGAACAGGCATCTTCTGGGTGAGCTCGCTCCATCGTCGACTCCGTCTCAGTCGCTCCCGACCTAGACTGGAGTCAAGAGCAAACCCATCTTTAAAAAAAAAAAAAACATTTACCACATTGTCTGTATTATTTACAATGTATAAATCGACTACTGTTATGTAGTCTTACAGTGAAAAGAAACATACTTACCAACTCTCTTTATGTTTATAATATTAGTAGGATTAAACATTTAATCAATTAATAGGTATAAAGAACAGCTGATTAAACTCTTACGCAAAATATCACAACAAGTCGATGTTGATATAGAAGTTGTTAATCATAATAAACATAATATCGTTGTGAAATTACAAAGGAATTTATTATTTACTTATTGTAAACAAGAAAAACATGATAGAAACATAAACACATGACACAACCTAACCTGGCTATGTAATTCACACAAATTATATAGGAATACGATACGTAGGTACACCCAAGCACTAGCCAAGCATAACGGTGTGTATGATTTAAATATTTCCGCAAGTTTTCCGTAGTGGGAATATAAATTGGTCTCCTAAAATACCTATAAAAATGTAATCTTGAGCTCATTATCTTTGTGCATAGGAATCCCTGTTTAGATCATATTTGTATCTAGGTTTTTCAGCCAGCTTTCTGCGTCAGGGGTGAAGTTGTGCCCTTGGCGATGCTTCCGGGAAAGGGTTTGGTCAGGTACTCTACAGTCGAAATTTGATGACTCTCTTAGAGACCAATTAGTGTATCTTGAGCTTTACGCACTGGACAAGAATAGCCCCAACCTGTTTCACAAGTGCTCTATTTAGTGATACAAATGAGTGCACATCCCAAAAGCAATTAGTATGGCACACGTGGAGTTAGCATCTAGATATCTAGATCTTATACATAGGTCAAGGTAGAATCGATTCGCTTGGCTTGTGTTGTTATGACGTACGGAGCTATTTTTAATCGAGATGTGATGTGTTTTATTGATATGATAAGACAGGTAATGAATGGAGTACATTAATTATATGAGCTATATTATGTACCGCCACATGAGATCGTGCCTTGGGTTGGGAAGGGAAGAACGACATAAAAATATTTTGCCAATCATAATTCATGGTGATTGGCTGACGATAGGTCCAGTCCACTGTTAGTATTTCTACTACAAAGCTTGCATTACAGTAACCGCCGCTATAACTTGTTGAAGTTTGTTTTCTACAATATGCTACAACTTTTGGTGTCAATATCAATCCAAAAAAAAAACATTATAATAGAAAATACTGATCTAATATGTAATTATTAATTATTATTAATGCTTTTTTGAGCTTATGAGAAACATGTAAGTAGTACCAATAAATTTATCGTCTAATATTTTCCCTATAAGAAGAAGCTGTTTAGCCCTTTTTATATCAAGCCTAAACTACCTACCTGTTCGTAGCGTCAAGATATTTGCGATCTTCGTATATAAATATTTGCGGACGTCTCTCTGTCTGTCTATTTTGACATCTTGCAAGCTTCTTGCAAGGCCATAAGGTCGAGGCTCAGACGAAAAACTCTTAGTTAAATCACATTGTAAATTGTTGCTTTGTGCGCCAACGCAAGTTTTTTGTCATAATTTAGCTCTTTGACGTCAAACAATAACGAGTTTATGTTTCGTCACGAACACACTTTAAAACTTTTTAGAAATAAACGACGCTTTAGTCTTTACTTCTATTATGTGCACAAATTATTTGTTATTCATTCCAATTACGTCGAGTCTAAATTTAATTTATTTCATCACTTTGGGTCTCTAAAGTCTGCCTTTTGGATTGACTACGTGTCCCGTCGTCTTCTAAAAATGGAACATTCAATCCCTATTTCCTTGCAGGTGCTGGCTACATATCCCCGGAGCCGATGTACCCCGACCGAGGCGACATCTCAGCTCCCGTCAACCCCGACGTGTCCATATCAAAGGACAGTCTTAAGTCCTCGCCGATTGGCAAGGAGATGCCTCTACTGCGACTAAGAAACGGCGCGTTGCAAGCTGGGCTCAATGAGAGGCTGCAGAGAGTCGTCGCTGCGAGGAAAGTAAGTCTTTCCCTCTACTTTATACGAGTCTTCTTCTTTTTCTGCACAGAGCTTTCCCGACCTCTAGATTCCCTATACGACTCAACTCGTGACGACGCAAAAGTTGATATGCAGGAGAAAGATCTCACACCAGCGGATGCCGAAGACCGGGCCATCATCTGGAGGAAATAAAGCCACACAGGGGACCCAGACACGACATCCAGCCAGCGTATTTCGGCCTGCCCTGAAGCTTGTTTGGCCGTGTGAAAATAAATTTCTATTGAAGGATATCAAGTTCACAATGTACGACACTTCATGATTCTCTTTTCCTTCTTGCAGGAAGTGGAAAGCCAGCGCAAGACGTCGTCGTTTCAACGTAATGTGGTGTATCCGCTGGCGATGTTACTACTACTGGCGCTGACCACAATCACAGTGCTAATGGTGCTGCAGAATACCCTGGAGCTGCTTATTGGGATCAAGGCGCTGCCGTTGAGCACAAGAGTAAGTATTTGTGATTTGCATCACCAGATGTTCGATCGAAGATTATCTACACTAAACAAACATCGATCAATAATGAGATAACTCGCGCGTTGTAAGTGTCTTATATCTCTATCAATAATGTAAAAGATCGTGCTCGCTTCGCTCGCAAAATTATTAAAATCTTCTTGCTCTATTTGGAAGCGGCGAAAAATGGTGCTTTAAATAGGCCAACGCCGCCTTGCCTAAAGGGAAGTGACGTGACTTAATGTTTTTATTTTCTTTCTTCCAGCAATTCACTCTCGGCATCGCGTCCCTATCAAAGCTAGGCTGGGCAGGCGCAACACTAGAAGCGTTCCTGATCCTATACCTGCACTGCGCGTCGCTGACGGGCCTGAGCTTGCCGATGCGCGCGGCTCGGCTGCTACCGCGGCGCGGGCGCACGCCGCTCGCGCGGATCATCGCCCTGTGCGCGCTGCTGCTCATGCACTCCACCGCGCAGCCGCTGCTGGTCAAGATCCTGGGTGAGTGCGAGCGGGGGGTTTGAGGGGGCCTTGCCCCCTCACAGAAAGGGATAAAATCCTGTTACCGCTAAGAGGCAAGGAAACCGGGAGGTTGACTAATAGAAAATGAAAAGAATACTCTTCTTGTTAAAGTAGTTACTGCTTCGAGGCAGCGAAACTGGGAGTCCGAGTGGTCACATTTATGGAACCACATTCATTTTAACTATTAAGTACGTATTACCTTTATTTTTAAACATGTGTGTGCCAAGGAATCTTTTTAAATTTTCAACTAAGTTTTATCTCTATCTTGCAGGTATAACAAACTTCGATTTGCTTGGCGAGTTCGGCCGCATCGAGTGGCTGGGCAACTTCAAGCTGGTGTTATTCTACAACGCTATATTCGCGGCCACCGTGACGCTGTGCCTCGCCAGCAAGTTCACAGCGAGCGTGCGACGCGAGTTATATAACAGGTTGGTTGAGAACGTCAACACGGTCGCGCATTGCGTCTCATTCCTCAATAACTGACGGTGTCTGATTGGCCGCAGGTGGCTCTGAGCTTGTGAAGTAACAGGGTAAAACGTCCTATCACTGCCCATCTCCAGTTATTAGCTTCCAGTTACTATTTTCTTCAATTTTTTCGAAATAAGAATTCAGTAACATCACAAGTTACTGGACTAATAACTGGAGGTGGCCAGTAAGAAACAGGACGTTTTACCTAGTTGTTTGTTTGTAGAAAAGGACGACGCGTTGTAATTCACTCCTTTAGAATATGGATTGATTAATGGATTCAGAATGTTCAAAATCAAAGTCAAACACATTTATTTTCCACATACACACACACTATGGTAGGTACATTTACAATACGATAACAAGTAAAACCTTGTGGAAAATAGGCATGGGCACAGCACAGTGCTGATTTTAAGCCCATCCACTGTCAATGGCTACTAGAGGTTAGTTACAACAGATATACAACAAAAACAATAATACACATACAATTCACAACACAACTAAATTATACAATTTATTAAACATGCAGGAGCAATTTTTTAAAGTTTCTATTCTTTTACATTACAATGTTCGAAATCGCATCTTCAGAATGAGTGAATTGAATTGAATAGGTACCTGAATAAAGATCTCCGAATGTTCCTGATCGCCTCAACATTGACTTTTATTTACTTATGTATGATATAATACATGTTGTTGCAGCGCGTTCGCCCTTTCTATTTACGACGATATTGCAAGCAGAGCCATCTTCGGTTAATCAGTCTGTGTTCGGTTAGGTACTCCAGTTTTTGCCGTAATTAAAAAAATATGCTTGCTTGTTGAATAAAAAGAAATCAACGAATTTTGAATTGATTATGAACAAAACATACTTTTTCATATTTTTGTCGCAGTAAAATTGAATTTATTTTAAAATTCAAAATTAGGAGTGTGATCGATTTTCGGTAATGACGAAATTGAACGTGCCTATTAGTTAGTGGTCCTACAGGACAAGACTGAAAGAAAAATATAAAGATTATGAATGAAACTTACAATGGAGTTGAAAAGGCCTATACCTATAATAAAATCGATGAAGGACATATCTAATGTAACAAATATTATTAATAAATTGAAAAAGTGAAAACCTAAAATGGACAAATATCAAGTATTTAATATTATCCTTTATTTTTACTTTCAAACGTTAAATATGAATGTATTATAAACTAAAGTTATTCACAAAGATTTGTATTGTAACTAAGAGTAACAATATTCTTTGCATTTATTATTTTTAGGACTGTTTGCATTGATATAAAGAGAAAAATATATGGAGTTTTGTTTGAACATAAAGAAAATATAACCCAAAATTATGAGCAAATAAATACTTATATAAGTTATTGGTGCAAATAGTTCTGATAATTTAGTTTTAAAAGTGTGTGTGTGTGTGTGTGCGTGTTTTGAAGTTATTATTAATGGTAACAAAATAAATTCGTTTTTTTACGACCAATGAGACTGAATTTGTTAAATAATTGCTATTTTAACGTCAGGAGATTATTTATTTGATTAATTTTGATTGTGATTGGTACCTATCTTTGAATTTAATAATTTAGTTTTATGTAATTTGTAAATGAAAATTATTATTATGCCATGACATTATTTAACGTATTATTTTGTGGTGTTCACTTCTTTTTATAATGGAATTCGACACTATTACAAAGCCACAAATTTAGGATAGTAGTTTTTAATTTGCTTAAGCAACATCTGATTAAAATAAGTTTTTGTAAAATATAAAAGACAATTTTAAGACTGTTTTTATGATTTGTTTCTAAACATTATTACATATTAGCTTTTTACACTTCGACGAGTTAACAGAAATATCAGTAGCCTAGTGTAACTTCGTATGGTTTGTTTTTTTTCCTTACGTACAATAATCAATATCCTAAACTAAACATTTTGAAACTTACACTTTTACTTACCTACTGACTTTCGGTCGAATATTTCTTTACAATTTAATACCAACAGTCCTGTTAGCTTGTCAAGTGCGGCTTGCTCAAAATAACATCACGGTTGAACCTGCAATGGCATTTAGATACTCCTTTTCACCTAGATTTCGGTTTTGAGGCTATATTGATTAATAATTTCTAGTCGATAAAGATCTCTAAGTTGTTGCAGGCGAAATAATGAGGCCAATTTGGTAAAAACACGACTTAACTAAATCTCAACTGAAATGATTGCCGTCCTTTTCTGTTCTCTCATGATAGAAAAAGACATCTATGGATTTATGTTAGTTGAGTCGTGTCGATCGCAAAGCCCGGCAGAGGTATTTGTCCATTGCTCAGTACAAAAGAGATAAACATATGAAATGTTCTCGTGTAGTAAGCAGTGGACAACTATTTCGGCGCTGTAATCAATCATACCTTTTCCTAATTAAAGGTTACGCCTTTCACTAACTTCCTAAAATGTCCCTTTTGTCCTAAAATAAAATACTAGTTCTATAAGAAACTACACTAGAAAGAACAAGTTGTAAAATAGGGATCAAAAATTAAAGACGTTTTTGGAATTTAGTGCCTTTGACCAACTTACGACGCCTTCTTTTTTATAAACTATTAACACTGGGTGCCACTTTATTTTATTTTTTTAGTTCAATTTTCTGTTAATGTTTCTCTGTGGACCCTAGCTTCGAAACCATCTGCTCTCATTACTAATTCGCACATCGTAACATGTTTAAAACTACAAATGCCACAATTTTTATGAAATGTTTTACCGAATGAAATTACAGAGTTGTGTAAATAATAATAAACGAAAACTACTAAAGTACCCAATAAAATTTAAAAATAACTAAGATGTTAGCAACTTTAATATATCTCCGATGTATCTATAATAAAAAACAAATAACTGTGCTTTTAGGTTTTGACCAGTTAAGAAAGACTGTTCATACATAGATTATACATTCTTCCGTTTCTTTGCAAAAATGTTTAATATAATTTCATATGATGTCTTCTGTCTGGTCAGCAGTAGATAAGGAGTACGCCAGTGGTGCTACCGACGATGTATTACGATATCGATGTAATGGATAGAGTTAGTCACGTTCTCTAGTTTAGAAGTTACTAGTAGGGTGTTGCTTATAAGCCTTATTTTTGTGAATGTAAAGTCTCTGTTCACGAAAGATTTGTGTTAAGTAGATCATTGTCACTGAGAAATATAGGTTGATTGTGAAATGCATAATGATAATTTGTCCTTCAGCACTTGTGTTCTAATTTCATTTCATTGTAATCTTTTAAAATGGCTGCTGCATCAACCAATCATAAAAGCTAATGTGAAATAGAATACGAGTCAGTGAACAAGAGACTTGTGTTATAATATCAGCGTGCGATTTTATACATTTTGTATTTACCCTGTATTGTACCAAACGATGAGATTTGCATTTGAAAATAATATATTAAAAATTGAAAACTTGTTTCTTTTTACCCATTCTTTTATACCTACTGTAAAAATATACTGTATTTCGTATAGAAAGTTGCAAAATTATGTTTTCACATTTCTCACCTGCTTACTATCATTAATATTCCATGCTTCACTGTCTGCTTATCTATCACATTGCTTTTTATAGAATTTTAAGTTCTAGCTCTTTCTTTGAAATATTTCGAGCACCAAGTAGAATTTTGTAATCAGTCTCATTTGGTTCTCCAGTTTGTAGTGTTACTACTGCCAAGAAAGGAGGGTGATATTAAGCTAGAAACAGCAAGAATGAGAGAAAATACCTATTTTCGGTTCATCTTGCATAGAAATCCAAATATATTTGTTTTGCTTTTTGAAACTTTTTAAACCATCTTATTTAATTTACTGGAGAAAGCAGCATGTATAGTATGGTATGGAGGAATATATAGGTAATACATATTTTAAACGGGGTATTGCGTACGTAGAATAGATTCACCCATTCACCCTCCTTGCATGGCATCCAAGCTACCTCTCGGGTGTCCACTCAAACAAAATGCTTTCTATCCAGATTCAAATGGCTGACGGAAGGATTCACGGGCAATGACAAGGTTGTTAAGGCGGCCCCGAGGGCTTCAGTGTCTGCTGAAAGAACTAACAGCTTAGAGAAACCTGTACCAGAGAAAGATTCTCCACCTGAAGCTGAACATCTTAAAACAGAATGACCTAACTAGTTATAAAAAAATATTACAACTTCTAGAACAGCTTAGGTTAAATTTATGTAAGATTTACGTAAAGCTTTAAGTACATTATAAACTTTCAAAATTATATTGATATAGGTACATTTTTATACTGATATAGGTACATTTTAAGATGAAAAGTAAGGAATTAATTTGCAGAGGGAAACCTTATTAATTTAAAAAATAGGGTTGAGCCCTAAAGTTGGGCAACAATTTTTTTTTACATCCAGTAGATCATGAATGGATTGATTGCACTCTGAGAAGACCTAGGATTTTGCTACAGGTAAGTACCTATATTATTTTTTCTAAAGGAAAGATAAAATTCAAATACAGTTTGTGATCTCAATTTGATAATAAGATAATTAAAATAAAATTTATTTAAGAAAGTATTTGTACAAAATAGTTTCGTCGTCTCTGTGATGTTTAATTTAATAATTCACATATGAGTTTAATAACATTTCATGCAATAGTAATGTAGTTGTTATGTAATTTATATAAAATTAAACATTTTTAATCCTCATTCACTATTTTTATTTTCTTCATTATCTATATTTACAGCTACATACAGTTTCCCTGAACGTCTTCCCTCAGATTTCAATATCAATCGTCGAGCATTATCCTTTATCACTTCAAGACTCTGGTTACTATTAAGTCCCAGGATGAAGCCTAGGTTTATCACATCATGTACATCCCGGACTTGTGTACTATTTTCTGCACAACTCGTGACAATAATGTTCTTAGACCGACCAACTGCATGGTAAGTATGAGCTGTGCTAATAATATTTTTTCTACACGTAGAATCTTTGATGGCAGGTGAATACATAAGCTCAAAAAATAATCCCCTTTCTGCCGCTTGTCTGTACAACTTTCTGCTTATTTTGAAGGGTATTCTGGTTACTGGATCGAAAGTTATAATATCAGCATCTAGAGTGCCACAAGCATATTGGAATGCTTGTAATGTTTTTGGGACTACTGCTACTATATCATACTTTTTGTAGTTCAGTGATTGATTGAGCTGTGGGGTGATGCTAGAATCAGAAAACTCAATAGTAACCCTTTGCAGAATGTTAAGTTTGGTGCTCTCGGGTACTTCAACTGGTGGTGGGATGATGTCTTTTACTTCTTTAGTTTCTCCCTTTTTTTTCTTCTTCTTAGGCTCGTCACTAGGCTCCAGCACATGGGTGTTGATGGCAATCGTAGTAAAGCCGCATTTTTCCAAAATTTCTAATTTAGTTAGATCGTAGCTTCTGTTGACCGCTAAATCACAGAAACCCCAGTTTTTGAAAGCCATATTTACTCACGTTCTGCAAAGAACAGTTACAGACACGTTATAGTAACTAAGGTTAGGTTGTTTAAAGAAACAAAATAAAATTGAAGAAGATAAAAACAAAAACACTTTTTGGGAAAGTGCAGCTGATCTATTTCAGTAGGGTTTATAAAAATTTTGAACAGCAAAAATACTCAACACACAAAATACGATAAATTCTGCATCCTGTGTTCCTGCACACTGTTTACGGACATATACTATACTAAGTGGTAGGAATCTTCATAGTAAAAAAATTGATGACATTTCTATATAGAGATAGCTCCCATGCTTGAAGTGATACCATGTAAGAAAATAAAAGTTAAATAGTTATTATTTTTGCTATTCAGCTTCATACAATATCATGGATACAATTAGGGGTTGGTAGTAACTTTGTATGAATATTGGCAACACTGCATTTTGTCATGGCGTCATGGCGATTTTTGTTTTTGGCGGTTGTGAAATTCATTGTTTCTTTTGTGGATTTGGAATGATTTTAACAAATTATTAGCGTAAAGTCGTAGCTTTGCTCCTCCGCCACCACAGACCTTCGCGTTTATTGTGAGACAGTGACTCTTAACGTTGTGAGATACTGATTCTTTGTTTACGTTTGTGAGACAGTGATTCTTCAAGAATATTTGTGTTGATATTCACATATTCATTGCAGTTATTGAGGAAGTGACTCTTTGTAGTATTTTGTCTTTAAAGATAAGTACAGGAAGTCATAGAACCTGTGAAATTTGTGGCTTAAAAGAGCGGCATGCTCATAAGCCCTTGCAGTTTATAAGGTTACCTATCAATGAAAACAGGTAAGACCAAGTTGCAAAACAATGACTAGCATTTATATTTTGATCACTACTACACGCTGTCCAATTTAAAGAAATGTTGCAATTTCACCAATATCAAGTAATATTGCACAAAAAGTTAGGACTACATTTGTATAGATAGCTGAATAAGAAGTGCTAGCATTAGATGGACCGCATATAAACTGGTGTAAGATAAGTTAAATCTTATGAACATATTTCTTCCATGCTGGACTGGGAGTGATAGAAAAACATAGAATGTGCCAGCTGCATCTCCTCCCGGGCATGCTGTAAAAACCAGCTAAGGGATTCGAGGGTTTTAATGTATTGCAATTTAGGCGATGGGCTGACAACCTGTCACTAAAGCAATACACATGACCATCTGAAATAACCCTCAAAACTTGTCAAACGTGGCGGAATGACCTTTCGGTCGTTTTCGCTCTGCCTACCCCATTAGGGATAAAGGCGTGATTTATGTATGTATGTATGTAAGATAAGTCCCAAGAGTATAAAAGTTTTACGACATGACAGGACACCCTCCAGCAAACAAAGTGAGCAACAAAGTTACAGATACACATGAGCATTTAAAACAGCAATAAACTATTTTTATTTTTGTTTCCAGATGCAAGGAATGGGTTAAGGTTATTGGCAAGAACGACTTGGTAAATTTGCCAATTAAAAAAAGTAAGAAGTTTTGTTACTGAGACATTTTGCGAAAGGGACATAATGCGACTGAACGGATTGTTGTATAGTAAATATATAAGCATGATAGCAAATATATATGCAATAGATAAGCATGTTTAGTTTCTAAATACTAGTCGCATAATTGTGATTGTTCTTTTTAATAATATATGAATAAAGCTTTTCTTACACTCTTGATTTTTTCTTTCACTTAAATCAATTTAAATCTTATGAACATATTTAACGCGACGCGATGGCCCTAAAAAATCTATATCGACATTCTATTTGCACATCACTAATATCGATATCGATGATTTTTCTACCAAGATTTTGCCCCTCACTAGCTGTGACAGCTGTCAGATGTAGGTTGCCATAAAATGGGACTCAACTCGAACAAAAACGGTTGTATGGAGATCGGTCTCTTAAAACTAGTATACTAGGTAATCTGTGCTGTTTACATCATGGCTGTCTGTCACATTGACAGCACGTTTTTTTTTTCTACGTCCAGAAATGGAAAAAATATCGATATTACTCGAATGGAAATGAAAAACAAGAGGGAGGCAGCCAGCATAATATTGAACTTGAACTAATAATTTTAATTTATAATCACGTGTTATGTTATGATTGTACTGAGTTGTACGTCTGCATATTGACCATATTACGTCGTCATACATAGATCTTCACACCTCCATTGACGACAACTAGATAAACAAAAGAACGCCATTTATCAATCAAATCTAGGGGGAGCTCAGACTATAGGGAGGGAGGGAAACTGAGGGAAACCTATCCTATTAGTATAGCGGTTAAGGATCAAAATCTTGCAAATTGGCGTGATGGGTTGACTGGTAGAACATATCCTAAGGCAACTTTTAAGGTATGTTGCCCTGGCGGGTACACTCCCTCCCTGGGTCTGCAGGCATGGTCGGTTAGGTTACTATAGGAGCAATGGGAGTTTTAAGCACGATACTTGTGAGTTCCTGCAGAGGGCGCTGAGCTGAAACTGGCTAAAAAACGTTTCTTTGCACGGAAAAGTCTATTGACTATTATATCGTTTCTAATTTTGTCAAATCAATCTTTTTACATATCCGAAAGCTGTATTTTGCTTAATATCAAAAGTTGCCTTTAGGATATGTTCTACCAGTGTGATAGCCATTCAACCCATCACGCTAGTTTGCAAGTTTTTCCGGCTAACCGCCGTACTATATGGGAAACCTATGGTATAAGTAAATATTAATACCATGGGAAAACCGTTGTTTTTACGATTACGATTAGACATTTGACCCGAGCATTTGACCATTTATTTGACATAGATTTAGAAGGTTTTGACGCTACAGTAGACTTGACAATAGATCAGAAATCAAAACAATACATGTCATTAATTTAGTGCAAATAATAAAAACATAATAAATATTTATAATAAAGTTGAAGATTTGATAATGGTAGTCTACATTATTATTGGGGGGAAAACAGCTTGTGAAGATTTTGCACAAGTCTGTTTGATAGCAGACTTTCTTTCTCAAAAACTCCCAAACTTTTGCTACGAAAGAATTGAAAAGTTTGTTCTTGAATGGCCAGTGAGTAGGAAATTCTCTGCATTCCCTTAAACTGTAATTATTACTAGGTATCGTATTTCTATTAGGTTCGCGTCAGCTCTACAAATTCAGATGGTATGTACCTCAAAATGTCATTATAATATATGACCACGATACGACTCAAGATAAGTCTGCCAATCCTTCTGTACTGCCTATGTTTCCAACTAAATCTGGAAACTCATATTGTTATTGTCAGCGGCGTCAGCCTTTTTAGCATCTAAAATTCTTATGAGACATTTTCTATTGCAGCAATGGTTGTGTAAAACAAATTTGGCAAACAATTGGCATCATGTCGGTTCTCCCATAATATGGAAAGAGTTGCAAATGAAAGGCAGTAAGCCGTATTACATTGGTGGCATTTCGCAATTTCTAGAATACATTCATTCTTACTACAACTTCGATTTATTTATGGGATGTGACAAATACCATAGTTTAGTGAAAAACTATGGTCAATACAAGAAAAAACTGAAACAAGAAGCAATTGATAGCAAAGAGCACTCTGTTTCATTAGAACCGATAGATACTGCTAATAAAAACGATTTTGTTGTATGCATAACTGGTGCATCATCTCCTATTGCTAGTATGATGTTATCTCGCATGCTGGACATGACATTCTATGACCAGATTACGGGATATAAAAAAAACATCTCCAAAATCTTTCTTTATGACGATGATTGTTCAGAAGATGATTTATATGAAATTGAAGCTCAATGCAGTTTCATTGTATCCAATTACCCTGGGAAAGTCGTTAAATATGCGGACAAGATTGGTAATGCGCTTACTATAGCGGATCTGTTAATTGTGTTAGACCACGTTCCGTTTGAGTAAGTATTTTTATTTTGAAAATCAAGAGGACATAATAAATAATCTATCATAATGGAAAGTAGAGAAAGGTAACATTTTTGATTTACTTTCAGTCCAAGTAAAAGCATCGGGGAATGGCTTCACGCGAACATGAAGCTGATGCAAGGCCTTGCGATCATGATAAATGCCTCCGCTTCCCGATCGATGTATATTATATTTCCTAACATAGGACCTGCTTGTTTCAACGCAACTATTTTAATGAAATTTGTTACTACCAACGTCAAGAATATAGTCGTCGCGACTTCTGATATAGGGTTTGAAGCCCTCGATACTGTCTCAGAAGTATGCGATTTGCCAGTGAGAAAAATGTTTTGTCCTCCTGTGTGGGGATTTGTCGGCATTAATCATTTGGTAGACCTCAAAAGTACAGTTCATGAATATAACTCATTTGAACCGTACACTAGATACACAAAGGTGAAAAACTCTACATTAAATATTGGCGTTGTTACTCCAGAAGTGCGAACCTTGGAATATATGACATATTTTGATGACACTATCTGGGTGAAAATAGCAGAAAAAAGAGTAAGTGATCTAATAAAAGGTCTACAGAAAACAGTCATGTTAACAGTATACAATTCAGAAAATTATCTTTTTAAAATTGATAATACATAAAAATAAACATATTAAAAATCTCCTCCAGAACGCCGCAAAATTGATAGAGTACCTATTTTTTCCATGTTTGGGTAGACCACGAAAAAGAAATGATTCTGTTGTTTCCTTGGATCATGTAATAGCATAACCAACATATTTACATTACAATATCATCCATCCATGCCAATGGATTGACAACTTTGTTAATTCTGATTACAGAAAAAATTACCCATAGGTGCCATAACTATAAATAAAGCTGCTGCTATACTCAACTTAATTAAAGTATGGCTGATAGAGCCTACGACTATTCCTGACTACATTGTCAATTTGGGTATACTTTGTGATGGTAAGTAATATAATAATTCCTCATGGGTATGATTTTTGTAATCACCAAATAATTGTACTTTTGATTACCAAATAAGTAACACTGTTTCCAAAATAGTAGCTCAGATCTACTATTTTGGATCTACTTTTCTGTCACCAAACTGGGATCACCAACAAATTGCAAAACGGTCACCTAAATATGAATTAATGAACTTTATCGATTACCAAAATAATAGAAGTGTTATTAAAACTTGATAACAATATTAAAGTATCTATACCTACCTACTTAAAACTTAAGTTTCCTGTATTTTCAAAATATAGCAGGATTTTTCGAGTGTTCTTATATTATGTTTTGAATTATGATCTTACCTCATTTATACAAATTTTATGTTTAGGTACAAGGTACAATTGATTAAATAACTCTGCGTAAAATCCATAAACATGCAGCTTTAAATGTCAATATAAATTTAAGTTATCAATTTAATCAAATTAATGTTTGTTTTTATTGCTGCATTATAATTGCTGCTTTTGGTTTTGAGGGACGTCATCTCATCCGTTTCTGGCCAAGGCCAATGGGTATATTTTTGCTTTTGCTGGAGGGCTTGCAATTTTTAAACGGATTGCTAACCCTATTACGTGTTAGCAAATGTAAGTTTTATAAAAATTTGGACAGCTACATTTCATATTCATCCAGTCATCATCGAGGGGAAAAATAACTTCCATTTGCTGAAAAACTGATTTTTGTATTCGTTGAAGTAGGATAGGTAGACAGCTGAAATGCGAGCTTTAAATGTATAATAAAAAGAAGTATGAGCATTTTTTCATAAAAATAGGAATCAATCTACTTATTAGGTGACAGAAATAATAATTTGGTGACAGATATATAAATATGTGACAGATATATTATTTTGGTGACAGATCTATTATTCAGGTGATCGAAAAATTATGATCAATTCGCAATTTTTTGACAGATCTCAACATTGGTGACTAAAAATATTGTTCTCATTATAAATTTATGCCAGTTCTTCTCAGTTTTCTTTTCTCCTCTACGGTTTGCAATTTAAGAATCCATCGTCTAAATCAGAAAGAATGTTATTATTGGGGATGCCTTTTGCGTGTGCATGGAGACGACAACGATGAATAGAATGTTATTTTCAGCATAAAATTTAACAACTTGTTATTTTTCAGGTACCTTTGGCTTGACTTTCGATGGTTGCTTTTCCCAACCTGCTCGCCTCTTCGGTAGAGAGTGGAGACCAGCTAAGGATTTTTTTATGCCAAAAGATAATTACGTAAAATTGCCATATTTGCAATATATCGCCGAAATGATGATGAAAATAAGTAATACAGCTATGCCTCCGATTACAAAATATTACCCTTGCAAGTGTAAACGCGTCGATTATAAAAAGAAGGGTGTCTGGATAGCATAAGTAAGTGTGGACTGATATTTTGATGACCTGCTCCTGCCCTGAAACGAATATATCACACGCATTTCAGTCAGATAATTTATTTCTTCCAAATCTTCTAAACTTATAAAATCGTTTGTCCTTACTGACTGACTGACTGACTGATTCATCAACGCAGAGCCTAAACTACTAAAGCTAGAATCGTTAAACTTAGAGAGCAAGTTTCGCTTATAACGTAACCTCCCACTAAGAAAGGATTTGTGGATTTTCCCTCCCTAAACGGGTAAAAAGGGGGGTTGATGGTATGAAAGTCCGTCAATTTTGAAGGTAGGATCTTCAAATTTTGTATTTAGGCTAATGATTTAAAAATAATTTATACCTGTTTCAGCATTTTTGTATTTTTCACCCCTAAGAGGGTTAAATAGGGGATGGAAGTTTGTATGGAAATTCCGTCAATTTTGATGGCAGGATCTTCCAATTTTGTTTATGGGCTAAAGATTAAAAAATAATGAACACGTGTTTCAGCGTTTTTGTATTTTCCACCCCTAAGGGGGTTAAATAGGGGATGGAAGTTTGTATTGAAATTCCGTCAATTTTAAAGGTAGGAACAGCGCGGGAACTCAATCCCACGGGAAAACTCTTAGCTGCGGGTGAAACCGCGGGGCGGAAAGCTAGTTATTCCATATAACTGACACCACACCATACAATTTGACAGATAGTAATAAAATAATATTCGTCGCGTGGCGGGCATGTAGCCCATGGAATTGGTCGTTTCTGCCGTACATCGCATAAGGTACATGATTTAATTTTATGTGTTGGTTGTAATAGAAATAGGCTATGCAAACTAAGTTGTTTCTCCTCGAAAACCCGTCGGATCACTGCCAGCCATGATGTCATGAAATTTATGTATGGAACTGAAAAAAAAATTAAGTATTTATTTTGTGGAGACCAAAATCAAGGTCTTCATGAGCAGATTCTAAAAAATATAATTCACCTAATTTTTTATAATCAAAGAAACATTTCTGAAACACTCCCACTTTCACTCACAAAAAGTCCCATCAAAATCGGTCAAGTCGGTAACATACAGACAGACAGACAAAAATTCAAAAAAAAAAGTGTTTTGGTCTTGGTGTCGTTAATAATGCCTATTGCAATTATTTTTTCACAAAAATATTCAATGTACAGACACGACCCCTCTAGAGATTTATTATTATGTAGAGTCTGTTCGAAAAGAGAACAGGCATAGAATTGGAGGGCGCGCATTTGTATTAATTAACCCACGGCTGGTTTCGTGGGGTTTATGCCTAGGTCTTTGTCCTAAAACCTTCAAAATTTAATGTAGAAGGTTACTGTCAAAGACCTGGGCATAATCTTCTCACGACCAAGCGACAGTTAATTAAATACAAATGCGCGCCCTCAAATTCCATGCCTGTTCTATTTTCGAACAGACTATTCTATAGATTGAGGACTTTATTTTTTTTTTATTTCTATTTTGCTTCAAAGTATGATTTTTTGAGCTGAACAAAAAAAAACACCGTCCCCGCAGAAGTGCCCAATAAGCTTTTTGGTTCTGTTCTCGATGAGATCGTTTTTCCTTTACACAGGCTGAATTACAGGTGTTTTTATAAGTAGGTGTACAGATTCGTCACTTGTTGAAAATATTGATAAACGAACATTAAACGAACCAAAAATCTCTAATTAAATATACCCCTGGATAAGATAAGCAGGTTTAATTTGTTTTTTAGCGGGGCCGATCCAAGAATCGATTACGAATTCTGTTTGTTTCTGAACGAATTGAGGAGGTGCAGCGCAGCCTAGGAGCGCAGCGCAGTTCACAAACGAAACGAGTGAAAGAGCGAGCGATAATATGCAAGAGCAAGTAGAGCAGCGATATCGAAAACCTCGAAAACAAGCCCGAGCCTCTCAAGCGCCCGCAAAAGAACACTGAACTGAACGAACAACACAAACACAACAGCAACACACACAACACTAGTTCAGCGTTGCCGTTAGGGTACATTTTACACATTTGACGTACCTTTTTGGGCTCCCATGTGTAATGTGTAATCTTGCCAGTACATGTGTAATTTCTTTGAACTCACCGCCAAAATATCTCAATCAAAGAAATAAATGAGCGCCGCTGCGTATAGAGAAACGTAGAGAAAGCTAACTCATTTTATCTCCCTTGCTCTAGCAAAACTCCATATTAAAGCATCTCTTTCACTCATCACAGTAGTTTACCAAGCTACTTTTTCTAAGTGTTATTGGGTCATTCCTTGTACATACAGATTAAAAGAAAAAAGTAATGGCGTTTTCAATCCAAAAAACATCCAAAAAATTACTACAAAAAAAAAGACTGCTGTTATGAGTGATTTGCGAAAAAAAAATGCTCATGTACACTTTTGTCACAATATGTACACTTTTTGCGGCGGATATGTGTATTTTGGGATCTCGGTTGCGGCAACACTGCACTAGTTTTGAACGAAACATCGTTGCGAAAGGTTGTGTTTCGTTTCGTGCTCCGCGACAGAGGAATGTTATGACGTGCAGTAACTGTCTTTGTTTCAGTAACAATTTCGCAGTTTTACAACCGAATTTAAATAAAAATGATGTGATAGATCCGGCGGAGGTGGTGACCAGGGTGTTTGCGCCATGAATTCCCCCAAAGCATGATCGTGCCAATCGGAGTTGTTAGCATAGTTAAGTGTTGTTGGTTAAGTTTAGTGAATGTTGTGCCAATAATGAGATAGTGGTGTGTTGTGATGTGGCTGTGGGACATGTGGGGGGTGTTGTGGTGCGTGGAGACGGTGGTGCGGCTGGCGGCAGCGTCCCCCTTGGACCCAGCGCCGATTCTGCCAGGTGAGAGGCCTTGGCTGGCTGAGACACCTACGATGCCTCTAGCTCGTTTGCCTCGCTAGCGCTACTAACATTGCATGCGCCACTGCACCAAACAACAAGCTTGCTGGTTCTAGTTATTTAGTTAGTTCTAATTTTAAAATTATGTTCTCTTTTGTTTTGATTTACATGTTATTATGACAGGACACCTTTTATTTATTTCGATGTATTTGATTGTGTAATGTTTATTTTCAATAAATTATTAACTCATGCATGTAGATTTATTGATTCAATTAAATAGAAGGTTTTCTCAGGTTGAAAAAGAATATTGAAGTTCCTAAAGTTTACAAACACTGGTAGGTACCGATTCTGTTGGAAACCCAACTTATCTAATTAAAGTTTAGTGCTGTCACTTTCTAAAATTTAAATAAAGACTTTTTTAAATAAAGATTATAAACCTGTGAAACTGACATTACTCGCCTTAAATGTGATGACATGCTCTATGGTCTCAACTTATTTAAGGCGAGTAACGTCAGTTTGACAGGTTTATAATCAGCTGTTGTAATACAGTAAATTTTATTTAAATTTTAGAAAGTGACAGCACTAAACTTAAATTAGTTAACTTGGGTTTCCAACAG
>JARACY010005074.1:0-23572 GCA_029255725.1 Scrobipalpa atriplicella | reverse complement strand
CTAGTGGAAAAGCGCCCAATATGATGCTTGAATGATGTTGGTTGGGCACGCTAGAAGGAGGTGTTACGCCTGATTTCTCTGGTCGTACTATAAGTTACCAGATTTTATAATCCTTACGGTAAACACTCGGACACTAGAAAAAAGTTCCTCATTTGAAAAATATTTTCTTAGCGGATGTCTACACTACATAAGGTATCTATATGCAAAATTTAAAGTCCATAGGTTTTGCGTTTTGGGCTGTGCGTTAATAGATCAGTCGGTCACCTTTGCCTTTTATATATTATCGACACAGCGTGTTTGATCCAATGAAAGTCGAACCAACAACTTCCGCAGTCACATAGGAAACTTACTGCTGCTGCTACTTAGGTAAAAGTGTGTTGTGACCGTGTTAATTATTATTAATCGTTCAACTAAGATTTTTTAAGGGTTTATGTTTAGTAGTTGTTAATGAATCTTTCACATAAATATTTTTTGCCACTCACTGTAAGTTATTATTTTTGTAACGTTTAAAAATATTGCGTTTCTGTCTAATGTCCATCCACGTAAAGTCGAAATATTACACGCTGAAAAAAATTAACGCGCCAATTGTAAAAACAACGACTGCTCGTTTCGTTTTGTATTGACTGTCAACTGTTTTGTCCAATAGTTCCAAAGTGATCCAACGCCATCCATATTTCAGAGAGGATTAGTCTCGAAAACCGGCTTTCAGCGGCCCATTAATGATTGTCGGCTGTTTCCAGTGAAACAATTGGCCGATCTTATTGTTCCGTTGAGCTGAACACGCGAATCCGGCAAATTGATTCCGGGAGGCTGGGGCTGCATCGCACATAGTCCAGTCACCGGGAGTACCTAGTACCTAGTACCTACGTACTCGTAATATGCATCGGATTGCTAGTAGTTCCACTGATTAGTTAACAATATTATCGAGCGATTTTTCAAATGAGGAACTTTTTTCTAGTGTCCGAGTGTTTACCGTAAGGATTATAAAATCTGGTAACTTATAGTACGACCAGAGAAATCAGGCGTAACACCTCCTTCTAGCGTGCCCAACCAACATCATTCAAGCATCATATTGGGCGCTTTTCCACTAGACGGCACGTCAACGGCAACGGCGACGGCACGGTACCGTCGACGATATCGTAGGTGAGAAATATAATATCGTAGGTAGATGTATGAAAATCAATGAAATTATATGACACGCTTTTCCACTTGCCGGCACGGCACCGTCACGGCATGTCATCGATTCCCATAGATATTGTCACGTGATCGTCGCCGTTGCCGTTGACGTGACGTCTAGTGGAAAAGCGCCCATTTACTTATAATTGGCCTATAAGGTAGGTAGTAATCAAACTAGAAAGCAACTCAAAATCGTTGCCCCTGTCAGTTTAACCATGGATTGATAATTGTTGAACTCATATCCCAGAGGCCGTTCGATCCAAAGATCCAAGTTTCAAACAAAGAGGCAGCAGTCTTGTATAAAATAGCATACGAAATAAAAAACGATGATGCTTCCACAAAAAATACCCCTTTGACGACTGGAGTAGTACCTACTGGAATGGAGTAGGTATGAACGCGCCCGTACCAGTCATGCTTCAAATCCGATTAAAGATACTTAAATGGCCTTCCACATTGCTACAAACGAATGTAGAGCCAATTTTCATTTAAATTTAAATTCAAATATAAGGCTTAAATAAAACAATGTTTTGTAACTTGATACTCAAAAATTTTTTTGTCAGCCTCCATTGATTCGTTGTATAAAAATATTTGATAAAGTCATATGGAAAAAGATGTATAGTTTGAAATTCAGTGGTATAAAAGGTGGTATACATACTTATAATATGAATGTTGGTAAATAAGCTAATACAGGGTGTTAAATTAATTGCGTGCCATAGCTTTGAGGGTGTTTCAGTAACGTAAAAGGAGCTTGTAAAAATATTTTATAACACATTTGCTCGTAAAGGGTCTCTTATTACACCAATTTCAATATTGTATTGTATCTTATTACGTACTTGTGCGTAATCGTAATGTAAAATGCACGAGTGCTGTAAAACACACGAGTTTTTTTTTTAATTAGGTAAAACGCACGGTTTATCGAACGGTACTTTTTTAAATCTTAGCAAAGAGTTTTTATGGCAGAAAAGTGGTCAACATTTTATGAATAAAATTAACTTTGGGAGATAAAGTATAATAAAATAAACATTTAATTCTTTGATTTAATTAATTTTTACAATAAATTACAACCATTTATCTGTAACAAAATCAAAAAAATATTAATTTACTTTAAGTATTAGTAATACTGGCTGGTTTTTGTTTCTTTGTACTATGGCTTAAAAAAGAAAGCGTTGATGCGCGCGCATCCTAATTTGTGAACGAGTAAAAATTATTCCGCGGGTTTTTTCTTATCGCTGTATTGTTTTAATTTTTTATAACACATTTGCTCGTAAAGGGTCTCTTACTACACCAATTTCAATATTGTATTGTATCTTATTACGTACTTGAGCGTAATCGTAATGTAAAATGCACGAGTGCTGTAAAACACACGAGTTTTTTTTTTAATTAGGTAAAACGCACGGTTTATCGAAAGGTACTTTTTTAAATCTTAGCAAAGAGTTTTTATGGCAGAAAAGTGGTCAACATTTTATAAATAAAATTAACTTTGGGAGATAAAGTATAATAAAATAAACATTTAATTCTTTGATTTAATTAATTTTTACAATAAATTACAACCATTTATCTGTAACAAAATAAAAAAAATATTAATTTAGTTTATTAGTAATACTGGCTGGTTTTTTGTGCTTTGCCTTAAAAAAAAAAGCGCTGCGCGATATATACTAGGTAATCTGGGGTACGTTCAGAGCCGCTCGATCGATCGAAATTTAACCTGGTTAAAAATTATATTGCCCGTTCAGAGACACCTGGCAGACGAAATTTCGACTAGGTTAATTTTTATCCGGCCCGTTCAGAGGCGCACCGGAAGTGAAGTTTTACCTGACAGCAGCTAAGGTGCACGTTCAGTGCGTCCCACTAGTATAAGATTCGATCGGTATAAATATCGAACTGGGTCGACTGAACGTACCCCTGTGGATGCGCGCGCATCGCTAATTTGTGAACGAGTAAAAATTATTCCTCGCTTTTTTTCTTTTCGCTGTATTGTTTTAATTTTTTAGCTATTTCCTCGCAAATATGTTATAAAACGTCGTACGACATACGTGCGGTTTGATAATTACAGCCTCTGCTTTCTTGTAGCCCTCGCCTACGGCTCGGGCTAGCAATATCGCCTCGGCTGTAACTATCAACGCACCGCACTTGTATCGTAATGTACTATAAAAATATCCAACTCAAAAAATAAAAACAACAAAAGTCGGTAAGTATTTATAATGCCAGCTGCGTCTAGCTCTCGCGCTATAACCAATCCCGCGCGACGCGTAAGTTGCATCAACCAGTGATAGCGACTCGCGCGGGCTCGGTTTTAGCGCGGGAGCCAGATGCAGCTCTTGGAATCATAATAAATACTGACTTTTAAGTTTTTGACTTTTTGAGCTGGATTTTTTATTATTTTTTATGGGCACCTTTAACGTTACCTACTGTAACACCCCCTAAGCTATGGCACACAATTAAATTAACAGCCTGTATATACGCTGAGAATTAAGTAAAATTAGAGTGCGTGAGGACTGTGAGGAGATAGGAAATTTATTCCTTTAAAAACTTGCGCGGCGCGTGCATTGAATAGCTTGATGCAAAATAGAACTTTGAAATTACCTATGCAAAATGATAAGTAGACATTTCGAAAAAAACTCGCGACTTCGCGCTTAGCCGCGCTGCGCCGCGTCGCTTCCATGTATACCTAAACTGAACTGACCCTTATTCCTTAAATTTCCTGAACCGGGGTGTCAAGAACATACACAAATAAAACAGTTAAAATCATCATTCAAATACCTATGCTTCGTAATAAAACTCGATAAGTACACTGCCAACTAGGCTTTACACCATCAAATCCGTGCATCGAAAACAGACAATTGCCCATGGGATTAAAAAAAAGTTATCGTTTTCACGGAATATTTTTCTCTTTTGCTCAACGGTAAGTTTCGAGCGGTTGTTCGCTCCCGTGCCAAGGGACGGATTTGAACTGCCATCAATTCTGGTTATTTATCGCTCGGCGGCATGTTACGTACAACTGTTGTGAGATCAGAGCATGTACTTACAATTGGAAAATATATAGGGTTGTTTCTGCTTCCAAGGTTTTGGTGGTGGGAGTCAAGCCAAATCAAGCGTAGTGGAAGGTCGAGAGAAGACCACAGGAGGTGACCCAGGTAGGTATTATAACTCTTCTCTGTGGACCCAGGTATTATTAATTTAGGTACTCTTTGGAAGACCCGTCTTTTGTGTAAATCGAGATCGTGTAACTAAATCAATAAAAAAGTATTTTTACTTTTATTTTGTGTCATTTTAGTTGTTGTTGTTTTTAAATTCCTCCTTATCGTACTAAGCAATACAGCCTAATCTTTTATTTGCTCATTCTGAGATGATTTTATTTAATAAGGCATAAAGCCAAGTCTGTATAATCTTTTCTTTAAGTATAAGGCATTTAGCCAAGTCTTCTATAGTTTCTTTTCAGCTATGTTGACGATGTTTTTTTTTTGGGGTTTGGCAATCGTCAACGGGGCCACTTCTGTCGTCATTTGATTGACATACAATCTGAGATACAATCGATAGTTAGGTACCAACGAACGTTTCAGAGAAAAGCAAAACCATGCAAAAGTTTAGTTATAATAGTTCGAGGCCATTTAACAATAGTGTGGTGTGGACTATGTCGACAGTATACCTATTCTATTCAGAATTGTCAAAATAAACATTTGGTTTAAAAATTGCTTTAGCTAACATTTACACTAGCAGCGAGATCAACAGATAGAGTTCTCGGTAAAACTTTTGCGGACGGAAAATGTTTTGCATATTCTGACTAAACTCTGATTGTATACGCTAACTTCTAAAGCTGAATGTTGTGGTGATATGGTATGTCGCATTTCGCTATGTTGGTAGCAAAAGTTTTTAATTATGAGCGACGTTGAAATTATAGTAAGCAGATAAATATGTGGACTCGTTTTTATGTGGATCGGGCTGATACGGGCTAGTTCAAACAGAAAAGCAAAGAGACGCGACGCCGAGCGAGCGGTACATCACGACGACATGGTGACTTGTCACTTGTCACTCGAGCGGATGGCTCGTTCACAGAATCTCACTGCACCACGTGACGCTAACTCTGATTGACAGCGAATGTGTACGATGATTATCAAGTATGCGAACGCTGATCTTCAGCACATGCAAACGCTGATCTTCAGTGCATGCAAACACTGATCTTCATTGCATGGAAACGCTGTTATTCAGCGAACACCGATCTATATCGCACGCAAACGCTGCTCTTAAGCGCAAGCAAACACTGATATCGCATGCAAAATCTGTGCTTAAGCGCATGTAAATGCTGATCGTATGCGAATGCGCACACTGGTCGTCAAATAAACGAACGCTGATCGTTAGCGCATGTGTAAACTGATCGTCAAGTATGCCTCTACTGATCGTCAAGTATTCGTACACTGATCGTCAAATATACGAACGTTGATCGTATGCGAATGCGTACCCCGATCTTCAAGAATGCGAACAGTGATCGTCAGTATGCGAACGTCAGAATGCAGTGGCGAATGCGCACACTGATCTTCTGCGCATGTGCATTCGAAAAGGAACGCTGATCGTATGCCAATGCGCTCACTGATCATCAAGTATGCGTACGCTGATCGTAAGCGAATGCGTACGCTTTTCTAACTAACTGTACCTACTCCTTTTATATGTTAAGTCTTTATACCGAAGCAAAGCAATTAATGTTTTCAGTGAATGTAACTTTGATTAAATGTATAGGTATAATGGTATTATAATTATGTATGACTGTCGGTAGCAGTGTATAGGTTTTGTGATTGTTATCACAGTAATAGGTCGCCAATGTTGCTGCAGTTTCTAAATGAGGGGCAGTCCATTAATCACGTGATGCATTTTACGAGTTATTATCCCGTTCCCTATCTAAAATCACGTTGGTAAATAAGTACCCATACTTTTGAAAACCACAGAAACCCCCGCCAGCCAGTGATATTTCGTGATTTTTTTCCAAACGCTTTCCAGCCATACGTAATTAATGTACGGTCCCTGAGGAATAAGTACCTATTTCAATAATGTCTGAAATTATTATTGCTTTCAATAAATGTTTTCTCAAGAATTTCATAAGGAGACTGATAGTTGCATCTATTTACCAAAAATGTTGTATATCTGAATTTGTAGTTAAAATTGATTTCTATTTAATTTATCACCATGTAATAAACTGTAAAGTTTAAGTTGACAAGAAAAATGTCGTCTAATTTATTTATTGCAAGGCTTTGATCCCGCCGACGGAGTTTCTCAGACAAAGTCGAGCCTGAACCTTTCTATACAATAGGTGCTACTTATTGTGTATTCAATATTCTTGTGTTTGAGTGCAGTTAGCAACAGAGTCAATATTTCTTTTCAATCAAATAGTTATGTTTATTAAATAAATAAAAATGCAGATTCATATTCTCGCATGCGCAGCGCCAATTGATTATATCCAATTCGCAAAACATGAGGCAGTCGCATTTTGGCAAAGCTTAACGTTAAGATGTCCGATGATCGAACGACGACGGCTCCAAGAAGCTGTTGGAAACAAAAACAACTACGTGATTCCCTGCGTAATCGAAGGTATTGATGAAATATCATCATCATCACGAAGGAAATGGTGTAAAGAAAAAATACCTTTTTGTTTACGTAGACAATTACCAAACAAAACGACGCATGTTGATCCGTGTCGACGCCGCCAACTGTAGAGCCACGAGAGAAACAAGCGCTGCAGTCCTGATGCAATAAGTAGGCAGAGAAAGGTCGGGAAGTAACAAGTGCTTACCGTTGTAGAGGAGCGTGGGCTCGGGGTCGCGCGGCGGAGGCCCAGGCGCGGTGGCGGCGGGCGCGGGGCTGCGGCCGCGCCCCTCGCCGACCACGTCGATCTCCTCGTCCGACTCGTCTCCCAGCTCCGCTCCCGGGGCCGCCTTCCACTTCTTGGCCATGAGGCAGCGCGGCATGGCGGCGCCCGCATCGGCCTAGCGCGGCCGCATCAAGAGACAGACGAACAGAGAAAAAGAGAGAAAAGAGAAAGAGCGGCGCCCCGGGCGAGCGGCGGTCGCGATCGCGCGCGTTCCCTTGCGGTTGTGACGCGCGGGTGCGGGGTGCGCGGCTTATATGGGGCCGGGGTTGGTGCGCGCGCCGCGGCTTCGATCGGCCCCGGCCCGCCAACTCGGGGCTGCTGCTGCCTGCTGCTGAGCGGTGAGCGGCGAGCATCGAGCGCCGAGCAACCAGTGGAACGCGCCGCGCCGCCGAGCGCCGCTTCCTCGCATCGCATCGCACGCGACCGTAACGCACCCCTGCACGCTCGCCGGACATGCTTTATGGCTTTCTGTATTACAACCGTTTTCACTCAAAGTAGGTACCTACTTTACTTATAGATTCAAGCCTATTAAATGATTTCGATACAAAATATACAGCATTTCTTATTATAAGTACCTTAGTAATTTCGTCAAATAATTTGCTATAAGAAATATATTTTTGACATTGGAAATGTCTTTTCGTTCATTTCAGTATAGGGCCCCATTTCAAGAAATTTTGGTTGACGAGATCTTTATTTCGGATGACAGTAGGTAAATGTTGTCAAAATTAAAATGGCAAAATATCAACAAAAAAAAAACTCGAATTCCGTAAATTCATATCCAATGCGTTCGATAGTCGTGTGAAGAACGAAATCTGTGATTTTTTTTGTGTATTGTATGTAATACTGCTTTAAAAGACACTTTGCTAAAAAACGTACCTAGCAAAAGTGAAATATATTTCTCATAAGTACTCAGAACGATCGTTTTCCTGCTCGCACAGTGCGATTTCCGCTACGAAGAGAATCCGGTATCATGAATTGTGCTCAGAGTCAGATCTCCGATCTCCGAATCAAATCCGTCAATCGTGTTCCACAGCAAATTGCATATCGGATATCCGTGAACAATAGCTGCCAGATAGACTAGACTCACTCAACTTGCTATATCCGAAGGGTGCTAATGGTGCCGGTTATATTGTAGGCACAACTTAACTCATTTTAGTTTGGTTTGACTACTTATGACAAATACACGTCACTTTAACGGGATTTAAGGCCCGTATTTATAATCAGATTTCAAGAGTGACAGCAAATTTGATTTCGTATCAGAAATTTCATTTTAGTACAAAACGGTCTGTCAAATCCGTACTTAATATTGCCCTCAATCTTGAGATCGCTTTATAAATACGAGCCATAATGAGCTGTTGTGTTGCTGTCTCTTTTTTATAAGAAAACAACAGGGCGAAACTAATATAAGTTACAACAGCATCGGCACCATTGTCACTCAAAGTAGCTGCTTGAGTGGCAATATGTCTGAAAACCGTTGGTATATCCTATGATACCCGGTGTAAGGGACAGCTTCTCGCAAACTGATAGGAGTTGCTCAGCAAACGAAACTGAACAACTTTCACCAGGAAATTCTATTAGGAAATGATTTTTTTTTTTGGCTTTTCCATACAAATTGTTGATTAATGTGGTCATTTTGTATGAAAAAGTAAAAATAAAACCTGGCGTAAGTTGTTCAGTTTCGTTGACTGAGTAACCCCTATCAGTTTGCGGGAAGCTGTCCCGTACACCTCGTATATTATGATATGATATGAGCATAGTTAATAACATATACAGTTCGTCTCAGCCGCTCCCTCAAGAATCCCCACGATGATCGGTCTAGCGTCTCCCGCATTCAGCAGCTTGCCGCGACTTTCACCAGGTCATCAAATAGGAAAATACAATTGGACCTTCTATACAAAAGGCGTCAGCTGTTCTTGTCATTTTGTATGGCAGGCGGCACCAAACTTATGTTTGTTACATAGAGAAAGTTGTTCAGTTTTATGGTCTAAACATAAGCCCTTAAAATTCCTTTAGTGAATGAAAAGTCTCGCTGAATAGATGCTGAATAGTGGATGAATTAAAATCTTAGCCGTAGTCTGGTCTGCCACTGTAGATGTGAATGTGAAAGCTCCTTTACTCGTGCGCTACGAATTCTCTCGTAGTAGCTCTAGGTCGTAGCTTGTAGCTCGTAGCCTCGTAGCACGTTGTAGGTTAGGTAGGTATACTAAAAGGGCAATCTTCTTGAAGTCGATGAAAAATTTTGCCAAACTAAACTTAAATAAGGTCGAATATTCAATGCGCATATTGTGTTGGTATCGTATTTATAAGTGAAATTAATTGCCTCAAACTATAGCTCCGAAGCGCGGTACTCTTGCTGTGATGTGATTGAAAGTTAACTTTTTTATTCTTTCTAACGTTTCGCTCGTAAGTATCTTCAAGTTATCCTTACATTTATTAGGTACACTACCACACGTATACATTTCCAGGCGGGGGGTAGAAAATGAGTGAAAGAGTGAAATCTTAGAAATATATTTTCATGCCTGTCTCTTTAAAAATTTTGCCACTTGGGCAACATCTGTTACTATTGTTAAAACAGGTTCTATAAAACGCTTTACTGTAAAACATAGAATGTACCAATTCCTTTGATTTGGGCATAACTGCTGAGCAGCAGTGGGGCAGGCTATGTAAAGATCCGACGTATCGTTGATGCTGTGCCTAGCCGGTAAAGGAAGCGTGAATCAATTTATGTAGGTGGATAATTTTTATATCTGGATTTATATTACTTACAAGCTCTTTTCGCCAACGCGACGATGTTTGCGACGACCTAAAAACCAACCATACCAGACCCGTTATTTCAATATCACCGACTCATTTTCAACAAGTATACAAACATACTAGTTACAAACAATTTTATAACACTTTTCACATCCTATCCGAGTATAATTTTTTATTAGTTGCAAAGCAGGGTGAACCTTATCTAATTGTTTATTGGAAAAAGGCACGTTCCGCCGTCAGATATCAGAGGATTCAGAGGCCTAATGGGCAGTTTCAAATTCTGTTTCATCGCCTCAACAGAAGTTCTTCCACACACTGTAGTATCCAGCTGTATGTCATGTTCACCCCTTTTATTTTTTCGTTTTATTTCTCGTGGCGTGCGCGTAGCGGAAGCGTACAGGACCAATGCGAGTGCGTGCTCCGCACGTGGTCATTATAAAACATGCCCTAGGGATCAGTTCACACCGCAAAGCGACGTGAACCGGCTTGAAGATGCACCTCGGAGTATCACGAAGTGACAGGCTGCACTGACAGGTTCTGTCAATGAAATGACTGGTATAAAGTGGTCCAAGAAGCTACACTGAAAATACTTGTTAGGAAATGAAAGTAAATACTTGGCATATAATTCGGGACAAGTATTATCAAAATCCGTCCCGGGATTTTTTTTATGGTCACTTCAACATGGTCATTTTCGTCGGGACGGATTTTGATAAAACTTGTCCCAAATTATATGCCAAGTATTTACTTTCCTTTACCTACAAGTTTTATACATTTTTGCCCATGGATTGTCCTTTGTATCACGCTCTTGAAAAGTGTGCGCCGCATCGCGTCGCTTCCCGGTGTTGCAAACTTTTCAACCGAATATGAATAAACGATGTTGTTCGGCCATGTTATTCCTGAGGGCCCTCAGCTAAGTTCATATCGGAAAACTTCAAACAAACTTCAAAGAGATTGAATTTTGAAAGTAGGAATTTGACTTGTATATAAAATATAGTACCTAATATAATATTAAGAATTTTCCATGTATTTCTCTTGCTAAAAACTACTACACAAAGAATGTACACCAAATAGTTACTTTTTATTCTTTTCATACATCGATGACCTTTCATAATTTTCATGGTAGGTAATTGGTCTCTTTCTTTTGTTGACTGTGCCTCTTACCACCCATGCTTGACCCATACCTAAAGTGTGATAGTGTAACCAGTCACCACGAGTCGGGAGTGTAGATTCCATACAAGAGCCAGCGGTTTTCTGTGCATTTCTAGGCAATGCTATCAACTTAATCTTGTAATATGATATTCCTTTGTTTATTTGACGTTTCAAATGCACCTTTTTATTATACTCTGTTCCATTTGATTCATTTCCTATCCTAAGACACATTGCTTAAGCCTGCTACACACAGTGCCGCCGGCATGACCGCCGGCCTTGCCACAAAAAACTATGGATGATGGTACTGAAATAAAACGACTGGTAAAGTGTTACTACAATTTGATGGTACTGAAATAAAACGACTGGTAAAGTGTTACTACAATTTGACGATACTGAAATAAAACGACTGGTAAAGTGTTACTACAATTTTATTTTCGAACTTCTAAATTACAATAAATCGTATAATTAAGCAGTTCTTAGATTATTGCTGTATCCATTCCAATTGTACAAACATCATCATTACTTAATACTAAGTGCTTCCTAACTTCACTTATTACGTGCCAAAGCCGCATTAAATATTACACGAAATAAATACATCAAAATTGGAAATCATAAATTATTTGTATAAGCTCAGGTGCGACCTTTGACGTTGCAATTAGCTCGAGACCCGGACATATAAAGTGAATGTATCATTCCAGTTTAAAATTATTCTATATTGTCCACTTAATGATTGGTAAAAAGTTTCAGCATTTTGTGCGTCGGGTTTGGGGGGAGGGGGGGGGGGGGGGGGGGAGAAGTTGGAATTTTTCAGTTTATCTAAAATATTTCCAAAACTATGGGGTTTAGCGCAAAAAGGTCAAGGACAAAATTAATCTACATTAAATTGCAAACAAAACTGTTCTACAAAACTTTTTTTCTAGCGTCAATACTTAAAAAGTTACAGAGAGAAGAATACACACGATAATCGTTCTTACTAACTGAGTGATTGACCAGCTCGTCATGTAGAGCCTAAACCACTAAAGCTAGAATGATGAAATTTGGAAAGCAGGTTCCTCTTATGATGTAACCTAAGACGCATATAATGCTGTAACTTTTTACCAATTATTAAGTTGACAATATTGCATAATTTTAAACTGGAATTATACATTCACTTTGAATGTCCGGGTTTGGCCGTGTTTTGTGATATTTGCAACGTACTATTTTGACATAATGTGATATTTAACATCTTATTTATTGTATTCAAAGTGACAGAAAACGATTTGAGTTTGAGAGGAAAATTATAAGCTTATTTCAAAGCTTCAATAGCTGGCTCTGACGAAAACCGAACGAGAAATCAGGTTCTTGCTTAGCCATACTTTCTTTTTAAATATTATTTCTTTTACGGCGTGATGATCTCGACGCCCATCTGAAAGACTGGACTGAGGTTGCATTAGACCGTGATAAATGGAAGACCGCGGGGGAGGCCTTTGCCCAGCAGTGGGATCTAATAGGCTAGCTATAATAACGATATTGATATTTGTCTTTTATCTCGCCATGCCATCTGTTATCATTACCTATCAATCTATTTTAAGTATTTCATGAATGTCATCTTGAAATTAGCTCATGTCGAAGACTATCCTATGGTAACGCTGCTGTCGAAATGTTGAAGTCTCTATTTCCTTTAACGGGGAAAGGTAACGTGAAGCGCCTTAATCCTATTTATACCGTACTAAACATCTCAGAGAGAATGCAGTCTTATTTATCTAGCATTTTTTGGTTCATTCACTATTTGAAATTGAATATCTCTAAATTTAACTTTATTTAACTTATTTACTTTCAGATCGCACCTTTGGATGACGATAAAATTTGCGAATAACACGGTACCTACTTCTATGAAAAATATCAGCATCAACTGCTTGCAGGTTCAAAAACCATTTCGCGCAGTCTTTTCCGTTAAAAAAAAGGTTGTTTTTATTCTATACACAATTGAAGTTAAATGACTAGGAAAATACGTAATAAAAAAGAAAATGGATATCGAAAGCAGAATTTCAAAGGGACTTATAACAGAACTTATTGTGATGTGACGCTTTTACCTAAATTTATTTATATAGGTATCCACAGAAGATGTCTTACGCGGAGTGATTTTCCGACAAGTTTATTAAAATTTTACAACAGTTGTGTGATACAACATACAAGATATTTTTCTTTATATCGGTACTAGATAGGTAAATATTTATTTATAGAACTTCTATGTTGCTTTGCAAACTACTTTATTATTTAAAGAAACTCTATTTAATTAAGATAAAATAGTAAATACGTAGATTTTATATTTTTGTTCCTAGCACTGAGATCGTTGTGATAAATTCGGGGTGATTGTTTTTTTAAATAATTCGAATAAATATAAAAATAATTGTTACTTTATTGTTTAATGATTTCAATTTCGTTGTAGTGAGCGTTAAATATAAAAATACATGTACCTATATTTTAGTTTAAATCGTAATAGGGATAAATGTAATTTTAATTAATTTGGTATTAGAAGAAATTGACAGGGATACAAATAGACAAGAGTGTGAATTTAATTGACCAAATATTAATTGAGTTACATATAGGTAATAATTTGGAGTAATGGAATATTTTTGTTTTATTCAATGGACATGTAGCGGTTATTTTCACAATAAAATAAATTGTAGTAGGTATTTAACTAAAAACTATGAGACAAGAAATTGTAAAAACGATGAGACTTGATTTAGTGAAAGATGTCACGTGGTATTCACGTTTTATTAACGCTGGATGTGTAAATGATTTTTGTTTGTGTCATATTATGTATAAGTTAATATGTTAATATTTCTTGTATAATGAAAAAAAACGCATGCGCAGGCGGCTGAAATCCTGTTTAAAAGACTGCGGAAAACGTCGGTTGATAGTGGTAACTATCAATTTCCTTGAAATTTTTAAGATTTAATATTGGATATTATTGAAATTTTAAAAAAATATTGGATTTATTTGTTGTTCATGTGTTTTAAATAAGCCTGCGTATTATGAAACTGCGTCTATGTATGCAAAATATCTTTTAGGTTTGATTTCTTTTCAGTCGGGCCATGTCAGTCATACCAAATTAACCCAATGCTCGATCGGGCGTATTTAATTCATAAACTAAACCCAGTAATCGAACCCAGAACCTTCAACGCAGCAGGAAAATATACTGCCATCTACCAGGTCCTCAAATTAAAACCCTTACTTTACAGTGACCGCGCCGTTCAGTGTGTAACAAGTAAAGCAGGCATAACGAGCGCGTCCCGAATAGCTAGCTGGTCAGCAGTTATTTTCACAACAGGGATGTAGTTAGAATTTAAAAAAGTGTCCAAATTAAAAGCTGACCAGAATCCTCTTTTTAGGGTTCATGCAGGCACAATGTAGCTGGCAAGTGCTGTCTGTCTGTGTGAAGTCTTACAAATGGCAGGCACACTGTTGCCCAGAATTTAGTTAGGTATTTTGGCATCAATTTGTATTTTTATTGGATGTAAGCAAAAAGAAAACAAATAAGGGAATTAATTCCGTTGCACTTTCGTTGACTATTGAGGTAGAAATCATCGAAAAACATTTTGATAGTTAGTTAGGACTTGCTATTAATTGAGACCTTTTGTTTATTTATATAATTAGATACATAAGTCAATGAAATATTTATTATTTTCAAAGTACATATAATTATTTCCATACAATGTAGGCTAACATTTCTAGGTCCGTCCCTGCACAAAAATATAATAAAAAGCTGTCCTGTCCTGTCCCTTCGCATTTTAAACTGAAAATACTGGAATGCTTTTGACCCTGTTCAAGGTAACACGACCGTTAAAAACGTATTTGTAAATAGTCTGCCATTTTGTACGCTTATATATAACTTTGCTCGAGTTTTTTGTTTACGTAAAATAAATTTTGAAATAGTTGAGGATTTTCAGGTTTTAGTTCAGTATTTCTTTTTTCTAGTCTAGTAGAGTTCACCGTGTTTGTATTGGATAAAGGGGCTTACTTGCTCAGAAGACGTAAGTTTGACACACCGACGGAAGTGAGCAGCTTGGCACCGGGTTTCAATTAAAGGGCAGTCCCAATCCAAACGGCTCCTACGTCTTTCTTTCTTTTTCCGTCTTTCTTTTTATAGCCCTCGAACTTTGTCCCACAAAAACCCTATTGTGAGGTAACTGACGCTCTGTATATCCCGTAAATATATTGGTTGGTACCTATGTATGTATGCATTATGTCTTGTTTATTTGTATTCTTTGTGTACCTACCTATCCATATATTATAACTTTTATTGTTCTAATTTGTAGGTGTTCGTGAGTGTGCTTGTGTTTGGGTGTAAACATTAGTTCACTAAGAAAGATAATATTTTAGTGACTATAGTATCTAATCCATTTAAAAGTGAAAGCGGTTCTACTAAGGAATCTGAGAAACTTTTCCCAAAGAATACATGGGTTGAGATTTTAAAATAAACGTGGATTTCCTAAGTCAATCTATCTGAAAGGAATTTTTCTATGAAAGTCATTTTTCGAGAACTGGACGAACAAGTTTTGCAGTTTTCTTAAAAATGTCTCTCTCATAGAAGTACTCTTTTAGTAAGTTTTACAGGGAAGCCACGTCTTTGCGCGTCTGATTCTGCGGCAACTTTTGCGTCTGTTTTGGCGTCTGTTTCTGCGGCGGCGTCTAAATTGACAGGCCATGACCAATATAGACCAAGAGCATGATGCCGATACACTTGTCTAAAGTTTTGATAATATTAAATAAATGATACCATTTTGAATTAATGATGCCTGTATAGCAAAACAATACCTATTTATTGTTTGTAATTCAGTAGATTACCAATTTAACTTTTTGATGTACATAATTGGAACACATACAAAATGAAGGAGACATTATTTACGAACTATTACTTTTTTATTTCGATTATATTTCGATTGGTAGACGTTTGATAAGTTTTCATTGAGGTTTGCCACACTCCATGCATACGTTTCATCTGTTTCGATGGTCATCATTTATCGCTAGGTTGACTCCTGTACTAAGAAGCCGCGACCAAATGCGCGAATTTATGTAAACATGTCACGTAATGTCAATATATGTCTAATATATGCCATGTCAAAACCATGGACTTATTGCTAATAACAGGACTGAGCACTAGGTATAAAAAATTGACATTCTAATACAAGTTCATAGGGTGTAGGTAACGCCCTATGAACTTGTATTTAATATTGAATATGGTCTGCCAGAGCTATCATATAAAAAACGAGTCGAGTGAGATAGAACTCGTATCGAACGAGATACGTGATTTCTTTGTCCCGTTGTAATCGTTCATTTCATAAGTAAAAAACATAATTAAAAGCAAATATCATACATAAAAATAAATAAAAGCAACTAGGGGAGACTGTTCCGTAACCGTATGGCTAAGGCTCAGTAACAAATAAAACAAAATATTGTTTAGTCAACATTTTTGATTATCAATCTTCCTACTATCTCTTTCTTAAACTTTACTCTTTCCTATTTTAGATATCGCCGACTCCCGCTATATATCGCCGCAGATGAGCTTTTAAATAAGCTTGAGCAACTTCAAATCAAAATTCGTTTATTTTTGGACTTAAATGTCAATCAAGAAAACGGACTTGCATGCAATAACACACCGCTAGCAGAATTTGAAATATACCAGAAAAATAAATTTTAATTACCTAATAACGATAATAAGTGCAGTGCATCATACGATATTACCCCAGTATACGGTTTTAAACAAACAAACAAACAAACATTGAATGTGCCAACCGCATCTCCTCCCGGGTAGGTATATAAGTACTTTAAAAACCAGCTAAGGAATTCGAGAGTTTCAGTATTATTTTTTAATTTAGGCGATAACTCAAGTTCAACATTGGTAGCAATTCATGGTTGCAAAATACGCGACTTAACTAATATAAGTCCATACCTGTCATTTTCTACCATGAGAGAACAGAACCGGATGGCAATAATTTTAGTTGAGATTTAGTTAAGTCGGGATGGTTGCGAATCGGGGCCATTATAACTGTTTAACAGGGGTATCAAAGCACGTATGTGTTTGAGTTATAATGTGTGCAAAGCGCGAAAGTCTTCAAATAAAATTTTTTGTTACTGCTGTTTTGCTGACGTCTGATTGGTGGTCCACTGCTAGCAGAATTACGGTAATAAGTGCAGTGCACCATAGGATATTACCCCGGTATACGGTTTTGGAACTTTTGGAACGGTCTCCTTTATTCAAAAGGGACAGAGAGTTCACATCTAGCTATCTCGCACGGCACATTTTCTTGTTGCCGGAGCTCAGCCCTGTTAACATATTGTCCATGTCCGTGCCAGATAACTTTGCGGTTATGTATGGCGCTAGTGTCTTTAGAACATGACACTTTGGAGACTGGAAAAATTAGTTCCATTTTTCTTCACGCGCAAAGTTATTTGGCATGGACTCATGGTCAAAACATGTTAGGGCTGCCAGGTGAAAATATTTTGCAATCTTATCACAGCGTAGTAGTTCTCCAACTGAAATTATATGACGGAAATTTTTAACTATTTATTACATAAAAACTTAAACATTAAAAAAAAATATACTAAGTGACCCACATCCAAAAAGCTATATACCTACTATTCACATTAAAAAGCTTGTAGCTGTAAAATTATTCTAATGTAATGTTTTTATCGCGGAACATTGACAGAAATTTCCGTCAATCAGGAGAACTACCCAGTACAAGGAGGTTTTATTCTGAGTATCACGGTGCAAAAGTCGGATTAAAAATATATATATTTAATCATTTATTATTGCACACAAATAACATCCTAATAAAAGTAAACAAAGAACCTGATACAGACAATTGGCCCGATTCGTAACCATCACGACTTAACTAAATCTCAACTAGAATTATTGCCATCCCGTACTCTTCCCTCGTGATAGAAAGTGACAGGTTTGGACTTATTAGTTAACCACAAATTGCTGCCATTGCTCTATAGAGAAAAATCTTACAACAGACGTTTTGAAGCAACCATTCGCGGACTGGCAAACACGTAAAAGCCAATTGCTGAATTCGGGGTTTGGCAGGTATGTAAAACGACCAATCCGCGGAGTGGTACTGATGAAATGCCATCCCGCGAAGTGAGCAGTTTTTAATTCAACCACACCGCGAAATGGCATAGAAAAAATGCCAGATACCGAACTAAATAAAAAAACGCTGTCATGGGTCGTCGGGTCAACATGGATCGTGTCGGCGGAGATGAGTTGTCAGTGCGGGGAAGAGTTATCAGTGCGGTGCGGGGTGAGTTGTCAGTGCGGGGTGAGTTGTCAGTGTGGGATGAGTTGTCTGGGCGGGGATGAGTTGTCAGAGCGCGATAAGTTGTCGGTGCGGGATAAATTGTCAGCGCATCATAAGTTGTCTGACACTGACAACTTATCCCCGCACTAACAACTCATCCTACACTGACATCTCGTCCCCCACTGACAACTCATCCCGCACTGACAACTCATCCATGCACTGATAACTCATCCCACACTGACAACTCATCCCTGCACTGACAACTCATCCCGCACTGACAACTCATCCCCGCGCTGACAAATCATCCCCTCTCTGACAACTTATCCCTGCACTGACAACCCATCCCCGCACTGACAACTCATCCCCGTACTGACAACTCATCCCCACACTGACAACTCATCCCCACACTGACAACTCATCCCCCACTGACAACTCATCCCGCACAGATAACTCATCCCCGCACTGTCAACTCATCCCGCGCTGACAATTTATCCCACACTGACAACTCATCCCCGTTCTGATAACTCATCCCGCACTGATAACTGGGATTGTGCATAACATATCTACTAACTATTATTAAGTTAGTAAAAAATCGTCCGTTATCCGTGACGAGATAAAAAAAAAACTAAAATTATACAAGTGGCAGCCCTAAAACCGTACTGATTTGGCAGATGTTTGGCAGACGCACGGGCGATTTTTTTGACATTCGCAATTCGCACCGCCGGACGCCGAAACACGTGGCCTCTCTCCGAAAGACGTGGCCTCTCCCATACATTCCCATACGTTTGTTTTTTTCGCAAGACGCGCCGCCAGTTTTGACGCAAGAAAATTCGCGCATGCGAAAAAGACGTGGCTTTGAACCAATGCATTCCGCTATAAAGCAATGTTTTTCCGCGTATTTATACATGAAACAACTGCAAAACAGTATTATACCTACTTACGTATTTTATGTTAACGTAAAGGAAATGTTAGATAAATAAGTGTACCTACGCTCGCTGCCTCTTATAATTTAAATAAATGTGGAATACGTAGACAAAAGTGCACTTAATTATCTTTTACCATTTAAAAAATTAGGCGTTGAAAGTTTTAGAATAGAATCCGATTAAAAAAATACCATTTTAATGGAATGAAATGAAAATCAAAAAGTAAAAGCACATATTTTGTGCCCGCCAGTTAATATTTGAAACGAAAATGTGAATGGATCGCGCGCTTGGCCGATGCGAACGCCGGCATCGCGGCAATTTGCGGAAACTTCGTGTTGGTTGCAACACTCCAGCTGGTCTATGATTTCTATTTTTTTTTACTTTTTGATTTGCCCTATTAACAGAATTTAAAAAACGATTACCCTTATTAGGTATAGTAGATTTTTCTTTTTATGTAGGTAAAAATAAAGCAACAGTCAAAAGTCTCCTAAAAATATAATTAGTACCTGTAGCGTTATTTTTGTCAATATTTGTTTTGAGACACAATACACAGTTTCTTCTTTAATAATTTGCATCCAAAATTTCATATGTATTGGTTTTTTCTACTAAGTTTGATTTTTCCTTTCTCAAATATTTATTAGACACTTTTTGTTTGTAAATGGAATTTTCTATTTATTAGATATTATTATTGTGGACGAACTGGTGTCATTCACAAGGCTGTTGAATGAAAACTATTTTCCACTACGGTGTTTCAACCTACCGATTGACGGTATTTTAGAATTTATTTCATTTTAAATTGTAACATAAAAATGTAACGATAAAATATTGTTACGAATATTTTTCCAAATAATCTAATTTCACTGTACTCTAATATAATGATAATATTTTATTATAGAACGTTTTTATTTAATGTAATTTTCAAGAATAGGTACTGCGTCTAATGCAAAAGCTAACTTTAATTTTTTTTAACAATTTATCTGTAATTGTACAAATATTATTGCTTTTTGGCCATAATTGTAGTGTTTGCTATAATATAAACTAACCTAAACTTATTGATAATCGGTGGCTAGGATAAAGTTATACTTTTTATGAATATCCTTAAGTTTATTAAGGGCTTACTAAACACCTTTCTAATATTAAAGAGTAGAGTAAGTAATTGCAATATTTTACGTAATTTTTATAAATGTAAATACAATTTAATTAAATTTGAGTATGAATAAAAGAATTGCATTCACCTGCATCATTCAAATATATTTTATGACAGTTAAAAGATATTACCTACAACCTACAAATAATGCGTACTGTGAATGCGTATGATAATGTTTATAAATAAAATATAATTGACGGGATTGACTAGAAAAGTTTCAACTATAAACGTAACTAAAAAGATATTTACTTTTTCGTTGATTGTTGTTCTTTTTTACGTCTTTTTTTAAATGCTACTATTCACCTCGTCAGAAATAGTTATATTATATTTTGGATTCTAAAATAACTGTTGCAAAAAAATACTAAACATTTCAATTAATGATTTTCGTCAATCAACAATCTCAGCAGATCTCTTGTTACAAATGTTTTTGATGTTCGATTATATCGCATTTCGCTTTGGAAGACTTATTATCGATGCTATTCCGACTCTAGTTGACCTCTTCCTCTATCAGTCTTATTCTGAATAGCTTCCGAAGAAACTGTTATCTTATCTTGAGCTATATTCTTAACATTTTAGATGTTAGGGAAGATTATTAAAAAAAAAAGTTCGGACGAGATAGCACGTTGCATGGATTAATACACAGTTGACGAAACATGTTTTTTTTTTTACTTGGAATGGGTGATTTGAATCCCATGATACCTTCCATTTTTATAGCCTGACGAAAGAGTATAATTTATTGTATTGGTACTGTGGTGTATTGCTTCTCACGGCATGATAGCCACCTGTTACTGCAGGTAGGTAATATTCCAAATTCTAAGGCAATGCGCATGTACATTTAAACAAGTACTACTTTGGCTTCAATGGTGAGATAAAATATAGGTATATATACCTACCTACGTACGGTCAGCGTCATGTAAAAGTGATCCCCATGTCATAGCTTTCCGCACGTCAATTGTTTACACAGGGGCACCTTTTCCATAGATACTCGTACGCCGAGCATGATTTTTTCAGTGCATTGAAAATATTTGTGTGTGTGGAAGGTAGCAGCTATACGCTGTTCGTTTTATTTTAATCCCGCCGCGGTCCAATAGTTTCCAATGGACAAACACGAATATTAACTGACGTTTCGGCTCTGGGCCTTGTTGCATTGTCTGCAAACATCGATTTGCTCTTGCCAGATTTCCGTGGTGTTTTAACCTGTTTTTTAAAACATTGTGTATATTTTCAAAAGCTTTTCTATTAAGAAGTTATCTTTAGGAATTAATGAGAATACAGGAATATTTATTTACGAATAGGTATGTCGCCAAAGTAAACTTCTTGGATTATTAACATTTATTGGATTATTTTGCTCCACGCAAAGTGCCAACCCCATAAGTACCGAAGAATTCTTTAAACGCGAGGGATTCATTGAAAATTTGCACAAAAGTAGGTACACGAAGGATATAGCAAACAAGTTACACTTAATAAACAAGCCCTTTAAACTATAATTGTACCTATTAAACCTAAATACCTACCTACACATTACATAAAGTGACCAATTTTACAAAAACGGCAGTAACGACTTATCCTGGCAAGTTATTGCATGTGACCTAAATAATAACTGGTATAAATAATATGCAGTGTTGAAAATGACTAGTGTTAGATACAGGGTATTACAGATAAACCTAGTCGGTCGGTAATTTGCTACTTTTCAAAATTTTGTGTGTGTGTTTGATAAATGGATTTGATTGGATAATAGAATCCAACATAATTCTTGTTCGTATGAACTCGTAAATAAGTACATTTTGTCTTTGTTTCAAGTTGAACGTTTGACTCCAAGATCTTGTATCTACTAATGTGATTTTGTGATATCATGATTCCTCTGGAATAATTGTTGTTACACAAGTAGAAACACTCCTCATGCCCCCTCCCCTTTTTCACTTCAAATAAAAAAAAAACACTAAAAAGCAATCTATGTAAACAAGGTTAGGCATCTTGCTAGTTCTTTGAACTTTTTCATTATTTATATTATACCTAGATTTATGACAATTGACAAAAAATATGTTAAATTGACTTTGATTAAAAATAATTTGCATCACATATTTTTTTTAAGTATGCAATCATTTGACTACAGTTATATTATACGGAGGTTTAGTAGGATATTATAGAATGCATTTCTTTTAGATACATGTGTTAAGTTTACCTATATAAGTTTGTTTTCTGTTTGAAATTTTCAGATATTTTCACCTTTTATTTAGGTTTGGCACGGTCTTTAAGGTCGTTAAAATGGTTAAATGGTCGTTATAGTCGACAGACATATTAGTGTCTAACAGACATAGAGAAGTAACAAATGGAAATGAATAAACTACTAAATAAAAGATATATGCAAACGATTCATTACGCCGACTGTCAGGAAGGATTGACACAGGTATAATAGAATGATGTGCATTGCATATGTATATGTCGCAGAGAAGCGAGGAAAGCAGGGATTTTGCGAAATACCATGAAATCACGGGAGAAGTCGAACATTCTAATTTTGTTACATCATTTTGATACTGTACATGTAGGTAAGTGAGAAAATAATGAATGCATGTTAGATGTTCTTCTTCTTCTGTCGTGTGGGTTTCGAGTCGATCGACCCGATATTAGATGTTCATGTTGTGATGCTTTATTTATAGTAGGTAAGTATAGTATAGTAATAGACATTTGATACAGGTAACCGGGTTTCATATCATAATTAAATCCTTGATTCCACAATAACTACGAACTATTAACGAAAATTGAAGTGTATCAATTTGAGTATTAATTACTTTTTTCTTTAAAAATAAATATCTTTCGAATATAAATATTTTGCAACAAGAATATATTTTTGAAAAAGTTACGATTTTTCGTTGAATGATGACGACTTTACTTCCAAAGAACTGCAATTTAGCCTAAGTTTTATTGCTTTCGAAATATTATACATATATTAACACGGTTTTAGATTCATATCAATAATAATTATATTTTAGAATTCTTATTTTTAGGTATAATAGATTACGCCAAAATTTACTACAACCAATATAAATCACGATGTCAAGCTAATTAATATATAAATAACTGAAACTGTACAGACTAGAACAATAAAAAGGTACCATTTCTTTCGCGACTCATACTTCACTCACACCTATTATACAACCTAAACGACAAGGTTTAAAATGAAATCAGCGAAGTTGTGCTGTTTGACTTCATGACGTAATTTTCTTTAAACTATGAATATTGGAATGGCATGTTCAAAATCTACAAAAACACATAAATTACCGGG
>JARACY010005073.1:0-23577 GCA_029255725.1 Scrobipalpa atriplicella | reverse complement strand
ACTGACTGATCCTAACAAAAATTGTTTTCTTTTCACAGGACAATTTAAATAGAACTAAACCATACCCAGGAACATTATAACAGAACATAATTTACCTCTTGTGCCGGTTATTTCGCCAAATTCCGACAAAACAATATCATAGGACGATTATACCAATACGAACCGTCGCCAAAAAAATCGGGACCGGCCCAACTTTTTTATCATTGAATTAATTAACTTCTTTCAAAAACAGCCAACTCAAAAACGCTGTTCAGATAAGCACCGCGAGCGCCTGCCAAATTTACAAAAGCAATCTCGTTCTTGTTGAAAGGGGATCGTACAATAAACATTGCCGGAGCGTTTCCGAACGGGTCCCAGAGTATGAAATAATGATATTGCCGTTGGCAGTACTCTTTGTTGCCTTTGCCTGCGCTGATGTCGCGAAGATGTTGCAAGTTAATTTTTTTAAAGAAATTAAATAGGAGTTGTGCCAAGAGGGGTCGAGTTTTATAAAGAAAACAGAATGGGGAATGTGTATTTATTTTCTTATTATCTTGAAAGAGGAGGCGAGTAGAAAAGCTTTGTAGAGATTTTCAGTTCCTCTTTATAAATTATTTTTTTCGCCGACTATTTTCTAGTAAATATAGCGTACGGAGTCCGGATCATGAAATCGAAAGTAAAAAAATCGTAATTAATTACGCACGTAGACGTAAATTACATACAAAATCGCCCCCCTGCGCTTCCTCTGCATTTTAGTGACTTGGAAAAACTAGTACGCAATAAAAATAAAAATCAATCCGTCACATAACTAACCTTGTACTAGATATATTTACCTACCTACATGATAAAATGTAACAAGTTTGCGTTCCCAAAATGAGCCTGTCTCTTGGACTATGCGTCGTTCCTGGAAGTTATAAACATGATATATGAATGAGAATGTTTGTTGTGATCTCGGTCACTCACAGTAACTACCGGAAGTAGCATGAGTGTTTTTTTGCATTATACATAACATAAGAAGGTATATCTAAATGGCTGACTGTTTTCCACATTGTGATAGAATGTATTAGGGAAAAAATTAAACGAAAACGTATTATTTTATTTTTTTAAATGCCATCTAAGGCCCCGTATTTATAATCAGCTCTCAAGAGTGACAGCGAGTTTGAGTTTGTATCAGAAATGTCATTCCAGGTACAAAATTACCTGTCAAATCCGCACTCAATATTGCTCTCAATCTTGAGATCGCTTTATAAATACGAGCCTTAGATGATGATGAGGCAATGCTTTACCCCTTTAACTGTGGTCTTAAACAATAAGGATTCAAATGAACTGTTTTTAAACAAAATGTTAAAACCTTATAAAATTAACTTGGTTACAATTACAAACCAAAGTCATCAAAGGACCCCTAAAACCACTGCACAGCGATAGATTGTACATTAAATTAGCCATAACACAATATAACGTTGACAATTAGTTGAAATTCCAATTCCATTTCGAAGCTTAATTCTAACTAATTTAAATTCATTTGTGGCCAGCGTTGACTAAACATTTGAATAATTTGATTTTGCTATGTCGACTGACCGGTCGGCAAGTTTTAGGGTTGGCAAAAGACGACCTTAATTAAGTAACCAGAGGTGAAATATCGTTCAACATTAAAAATTACTTGAACCAACTAAGCAGAACTCTAGACTCTAGAAAATAAGTTCTATTCGAATAATCCCATGGCAAACATTGAAGGGCGTCCTGAAACTAGATGGGATGGGCGGTAGGAATTGACCCTGTTCTACATATCCCTACAGATCTACGAATATCCCCACTATTCCCCACTTGTAGGGAAGGACGTTTTGTATAAAAAGCGCTCAAGACGAGCTCAGTGGCGTGTCATGATGAGAGAAGTCTATAGGTACTTAGCTAACGTTTTTATAGTAATGTCGAAATATGAAAAAAAAAGTATTTGTTGGCCCTCCTAAATGACTTGAGCCGGCTGACCAGACCACTCGTATGGGAGGGCCATTTTTTGTTGACGTATCTTACTTGGGGAAAGTTGTTCAGTTTCGGGTTGGTTCACAACCTAAAGTTTGGTAAGAGATTTCTTCATAGAAATAAGCTGGCCTTTTGTGTTGTTTTTACTTAATGTGTAATGTCCTCTGTTTATTTATTGTGTACAATAAATTGTTAAATAAAAAATAAATAAATAAAATAAGCAACTTTTTTCACCATTGTTTATTATTTTGGTTTTCATTGATCAAAATATCGTGTAATTCGTATTTTATTTGTAATCCCTAAACTATCGGGTGGGCTTAGACAGGGACTCTGGGACGCAATTAGAAGGGCCTCAGGGACAGCTAGTCAACCATGATGTTGCCAAGCAAAGGGACCGGAAATTATTTAATACCTAATCATGTAGGTAGGTAAATATATCTAGTACAAGGTTAGTTATGTGACGGATTGATTTTTATTTTATTGCGTACTAGTTTTTCCAAGTCACTAAATGCAGAGGAGCGCAGGGGGCGATTTTGTATGTAATTTACGTCTACGTGCGTAATTAATTACGATTTTTTTACTTTCGATTTCATGATCCGGACTCCGTACGCTATATTTACTAGAAAATAGTCGGCGAAAAAAATAATTTATAAAGAGGAACTGAAAATCTCTACAAAGCTTTTCTACTCGCCTCCTCTTTCAAGATAATAAGAAAATAAATACACATTCCCCATTCTGTTTTCTTTATAAAACTCGACCCCTCTTGGCACAACTCCTATTTAATTTCTTTAAAAAAATTAACTTGCAACATCTTCGCGACATCAGCGCAGGCAAAGGCAACAAAGAGTACTGCCAACGGCAATATCATTATTTCATACTCTGGGACCCGTTCGGAAACGCTCCGGCAATGTTTATTGTACGATCCCCTTTCAACAAGAACGAGATTGCTTTTGTAAATTTGGCAGGCGCTCGCGGTGCTTATCTGAACAGCGTTTTTGAGTTGGCTGTTTTTGAAAGAAGTTAATTAATTCAATGATAAAAAAGTTGGGCCGGTCCCGATTTTTTTGGCGACGGTTCGTATTGGTATAATCGTCCTATGATATTGTTTTGTCGGAATTTGGCGAAATAACCGGCACAAGAGGTAAATTATGTTCTGTTATAATGTTCCTGGGTATGGTTTAGTTCTATTTAAATTGTCCTGTGAAAGAAAACAATTTTTGTTAGGATCAGTCAGTTTACAATGCGCGAAGCTTCTTGAAGATGCATCTCAGTCTGCACTGCGCGGCGCAATTTTCTAAATGTTTATCTTTTTGCCTAATAAAAATAAAGTTTTGTATTGTATCACACTCTTTCTTGCCCTTGGGCTGCTGACCTTTTTTAAAATATCTTATCTCTTTATTGGAATAATCTGTATTCAAATAGGTAAGTTAGATATTCAACTTAGGTTAGGTAATATTAGACAGTTTAAAAAACATTCCGCAGTTTAAATATATTTTGCCGTCCGCAAACTGTATTCATAATTTTATCCAAACGCATAATTTTACTGAAAACCACTATGCATAAATTACGAAGGATAATAAAGACGACGGTAATACCTTTTATAATAATTATTTGCAAAATTATTCAAATAGAATAATTTATTCATATGTTTACTTCCGAAACGGAAATAGAAGTTGAGGGTCATCCATTAATAGCTATTAATATTTATATGATTCCAAAGTTATCGCGACTGTTCTCATGTAATTCGCATGGGAGATGTAAATGTTTCGGTCTCGAGGACTCTTCTCGCTGAATACTGAATAATATTCTGTGAACATCTTCCATGCTGGACTGGAAGTGAAAGAAAAACATAGAATGTGCCAGCTGCATTTCCTCCCGGGCATTCTGTAAAAACCAGCTAAGGGATTCGAGGGTTTCAGTGTATTGTAATTTAGGCGATGGGCTGACAACCTGTCACTATAGCGATTACACATATCAATCTTATATTTCCCTCAAAACTTGTCAGACGTGGCGGAACGACCTTTTCTTTGGTCGTTTACGCTCTGCCTACCCCTTTCGGGATAAAGGCGTGATTATATGTATGTATGTATTCTGTGAACATTTTGTCACCTCCTGCTGAAAAATTGGGGTTCGTAGAATTTTAATTAACTGAAAAAAAAACTTTGGTTTAATATCTTTGAAACTATAATAATCAGTGTTTTGGTAAATATGTGAAAGATTAGAAGGTTGCAGTTTGTGAAAGAGTTTTCTCTACATTAGTAAATTTTCAGAAGGATTATTTCCTAAAAGCCTCGTAGCTAGTTTCGATACATACATATGGAAATTTGGGAACTAAGTGATATAATTATATCGATTCGGCAACTCTCAATAAATATGTATTATTAATAAAAAACTAAGTCCGATATCTAATATTTTTAATTTACAAATTATCTAGGTATATTAACATGTTTCTTTGGATGTTTTTGCGAAATAACTCGTTCATTCATGACCCTTTCTGTGCCTAAGAATCACTAAAAATACATCAAAATAATAGTACTCATCTTCAGCTCGAATTACAATCTGATTCTCAGCGAAGTTGAGATTTTATCATCACATTACGTTGGCTTCTTGTAATCAAAACGATCTGCTGTTTCCGGACAAGTTTTTCGGGATGCTTTGTTTTGGGAATGCTATTTTTAGAAAGGATTGATTGACGCAATTGGAATGTGATGTTGAAAAAATTCTGGTACCCTAAGGTAAGGTAGGTACTAGGTTTAAGTTTAGTTTGTAGAAATAAGCTGTACCTGTTGTGTCGTCATTCTTCATGTATTGTCATTGTCATATAACTTGTGTACAATAAACAATAAATAAAATAAATAAAATAAATAAGTTTCATCACAAAATTAGTGTACAAGTTTATAGTTCAAACTACTCGTTCAAATTATCTGCCCGGCCGGGATTCGAACCCCGGACCTACTGGGTACGTAGGAGGCCAGATGCCAACTACCTATACAGTTGGTCAAAAGTGAAAAGCCCGTATATTCCAAAGATTCGTTATTTTGTGCGTATTTTCATAATGAACGCGATTTTATTAAACGTCCCCAGATCCCTACAGCCATGGAGTAAACAATTATCGAAACAGAAGATTGTGCAGGGATTTCAATCCTCATAACGATGACTTTAGGAAATAAAGGATAATCGATAATCTCTTATGCAAGGTGTTAAAAAAGAACTACGTTCCTTTAAACCTCATGTGCTTCTGATTTTGACAATCAACTTTCACAAATCACAAAAATTTTAGGTCGGAATCAAATTTTGCCTTGTCCATACAAAATAGCAGATGAGACAGCATATTTGTATGGAAAATGATTTTTTTTATTAGAGATAAAATTTTTGTGCTTTGAGAAAGTTGTTTGGTATCATAGAGTAGAACGTGACGTAGTACCTACTTTTTTTCACACCCTGCATACAGAGGGTAAGGGACGGAATCCCCCAACCTGAAAGAGGTCAGTTAACGAAACTGAAGAACTTTCACAAATACTTAAATTATTTTAGGAAATGAAGTGAAGTAAGGCTTCTCCATAGAAAATAACCACTAGTATCAGGCGATTTGTATTGGGAACCATTGTTTCGGTTTTTCCTAGAATAATTTCGTATTTTAATTGTTTGGAAGATCCACAATTATGTTTCTTGTGGATAGTTTTTCAGTATCTGTTGCGCTCATGGTTGGTTTCTAACAAGTTTTTAACGATTTCTTATGAAACTTGTTATAAGTTACGTCTTATTTAGTGCTGCGAGTGCAACAAGCTTTAGTTTATTTCTTCTTTTTGCAACAAAGCCAAAGTCGTCATACAAAAGTTCAAGGGTCCTATGGGTAATGTAAGGTAATTTGTAATTATTTCTAATAGAAACAGTGAGCACACCACGAGCACACTCAACTATATAATAACAATACATAACACTTTCATTGTTTTGTTTGTTCAAGAGACAAGTTGTCGAAAGAATCCGCTAGATGTCGCTGTTAGTATCTAGAACGCGGTAACGTTGTGTTTTCCTCAGTGCTACATAGGCCAAGCTCAGCTCCGCGAATTTATCGCTACGCTCGTTTAAAATTATTTCGCTACGCTCGCGATAACGTATTGTCTTTTTAGAAGTTCAGCTTGGGATCCAATGCTAGACTTATTATTATCAAAAATTAATAGTTATTGTTCCATACCGCTCTGTTGATCGATCCTTCCAGGCAGGCGGCGTAATGAAACATTTACCCATATCTTTTAAGTATTTGTTTATTTATTTATGTTTATTATTAGGTACTTCTGTCTGTCTATTAGATGTAGCAGATGGACAAAAGAGTTACCATCGCATTTATTCGCAAATATCGTTAATTTAATTTTTTTAGTGCGCCGACTGCTAGGAAGGATCGAAAGCGGAATAGAGTGGACACAAATGGACTACCATCACTGCACTTCATTCTTGACAGTAAGGCTCGTATTTATAAAGCGATCTCAAGCTTGAGAGCAATATTAAGTATGGATTTGACAGATCATTTTGTACTGTAATGACTTTTCTGATACGGACTCAAACTCGCTGTCACTCTTGAGAGCTGATTATAAATACGGGCCTAAGTGTACAAGAAGGGATAGCTTCCTGAAAGCTATCTTGCTCAGTCACGAAACTGAACAACTTTCACAAAGAAATTATCCCATGGTAGGGTGTAAGGGACAGTGTACCGAAAACTGGAAGGGGTTGCTCAGTCAATGAAACTGAACAACTGCAGAAAATTCTTTCAGGAAATGCAAAATAATTTTGATAATTGTTTGATCGAGTAATTAAGTAATTGTTTATGCTAAAGTAAAAAAAAAAAAACATTTACTGAAAGAATTTCCTGGTGATAGTTGTTCAGTTTTGTTGACTGAGCAACCCCTTTCACTTTTCGGCACGTGTCCCTTACACCCGGTATGTAGGTATAAGTGGGTCACAATTATGTTTATCTTCTGTTTCTTTTCGTCTCAGCTCACCGTCAGATATTCTCATTTAGCGATTCCAAAGTTCCACTTTGCCAAGCATTTTTGTGCAAGACCCTGAGTGCGAACATTACTCGAAAGTGTTATTGAAAGAAATCTCAACGAAATAATAAATGACCAGGTTCCCTGTGAGAATTCAGCACAAAATGGCGGCCATTAACACGAGTCCACAGTGCGTCAAGGCATTAAATGAACGTGGGCGGCGCTGCATACGATGAGAACTATCAAAAATAATAATAGTCCTCATAACCAATTTTCGGGGTTGGCGGCCAATCTCCCCGAGGACTAGTTTATAGTGCCCAAGTGTTTGCGCAACACAAGTGCACTCCCTATTCCTTCAATCTCTTATTCTGATGGGACTTATTGACTGACGACATGACCAGAGAGGAATCAGGCGCAGGATCGACTATTTACATGCCCATCCGAAAGCATGGATAATTTTAAGTACTTTTCGGACAATCAGGTGTTCAGACTGCAATGTCCTAACCAAACTAGAAACAACAACACAAAGTCAATGTCCCCCACCGGGAATCAAATCCTGGATCTTCGGGTCGTGAGCTTATGGCTTGGGCCACTAGACTACGGAGGAAGTTTTCCAAAAATGGCATGTTGGCGGCGATGGTTCCTTTTATAGCCACGTGCATTTAAATCCTAGACGTAATGTGGAACAAATTATTTTTGCCCGCACCGTGACTTGCTGGAGCCACTAAGGGCCGCAATTATAGTTGAGACTCAGAACCGCACTCGGGAGTCGATCAAGCAAGTCATAATTAAACTTTTACTCAGAACTTGAGTAGCTTGTTAATTTATAAACGCAACCGCACTCAAATCAGGTACGTATCAGCTAAATCGAGTTCATAATCGTGAGTCAGTCTTTTTCTTCTTCTTTTAACTTATTTGGCTATTGCAACTGGCAAATCAGCCAGTGTCAAGGCTGCTTTCACCAGATTTTTCTTAGTTTGGCTAGGACAATGTAGGCTGAATCACTTGATTGACTGGGGAAGTTATACAGGGTGTTAAAATCAACTATAAGGGACGTATGGGAAAGTTATACAGGGTGTTAAAATCAGCTTTACGGGGTGTAAGGAAAAGTTATACAGGGTGTTAAAATCAACTTTACTCTGTGTATAGGGAAGTTATACAGGGTGTTAAAATCAACTCTACGGGGTGTATGGGAAGTTATACAGGGTGTTAAAATCAACTTTGCAGGGTGTATAGAGAAGTTATATATGGTGTTAAAATTGATTTTGACACCCTGTATAACTTCTCTATACACACTGTAAAGTTGATTTTAACACCCTGTATAACTTCCCCATACACAGAGTAAAGTTGATTTTGACACCCTGTATAACTTCCCCATACACACCGTATAGTTGATTTTAACACCCTGTATAACTTCCCCATACACCCCGTATAATTATTTTTAACACTCTGTATAACTTCCCTATACACCCCGTTTAATTGATTTTAACATCCTGTATAAATGGCGCAAAACACATGGCTGATACGCACTTAATACGTGACTAGCGACACATCCCGAGTGCGTGCCCGCGTTCTAAATTTGAATTATAATGTTTATAAATTAGGAGCGACTCGGCTGAAGTCTGAGTCGTGATAGCGTACCTAAGTAGGAACTAAAAATTAGACTGAGTAAGACAGGCGACTTAAACCTCTACATAAAACTAGTATCAAATTTGAGTGACTTTTATAAATACAAGCATAAAATATCCACCGTTAGCGGGCAAAGCCGTCGCTTAGAGTCCTTATTGAAACCGTGTGAAAGGGGCCTTACGGTAAGACCTGTCTGCATTTTAGGGATGTGCACAAAAATCAATGTATTTTTTGTCTTTTATTACTGGGGTATAGGATTTGAGAAGTCGCTTGGGAGCGCTAGCTCCCAACGCTATTCACTCTTCTGTGGTCTCGTTTGTAAAGCCTCCTACACACTAAAGCCGCCGGCCTTGCCGCCGGGCGTGCCGCGAGATGCCGCGATGCTGAGACGCGCGCGGCGCAAGGTTACTTAGCGCTTGGAGTTAAGGTTTAGGCGGGCGGTGTGTAGCAGCCTTAAAGAAGTACTTGGGTATTCATTCCGATAAAGAAGTACTTGGGTATTCATTCCGATAGCGAATTATAAGCGACTATCGCCGTGGCACATATCACAGGCTTGCCTAGGGAAAACTCTGACTAAAAATTCAATATAAGCGGTGGTATACGTATGCCGAATCATTTCATCCCCAACAGTCTAATGCTTGAGCGTGATTTCGTAACCAAAATTCAAACATCCACGCCTCCGCATTTATTTACCTATGTATATATTATTAGTGGACTTACACACACACACACACACACACACACACACACACACACACACACTCGCACGCGCGCACTCATAGAAACACAGTCGAGTTGGAGCGAAACATACCGTTTCTGATTTTATTTTTATCTACCTACTTTAAGTTCTCCTTTGCATACTAACAATAATATAAAACTTGTTGTAACCTAGTTCTTAAATTTTCTTTTTCTTTTTAATTTACTAATATATTGTCTAAATCAATGATATTAAGGGAAGTAGCGAGCCTTTCCCAATACAAGTGTCATTGCCGACTACTTAATGGGAAGACTCATATAAAAATGTTGTAAAATAAGATTTAGAAATAAACAAATTTTTTAAGATTTTTTTTTAAGATTTTTTAAGTGGAATATTCCAAAATGTGACAACCCTAACCTTTCTGAAATGGGGTATCACATTTAGTTTACCAGACATCGACACGTTTTACGAATCATTTTCGTTTTCACATTAAAGAAAATTGGTAAATCTTTTTATAAAATTCTTTAATGAGTAACTAGGATTTTTAAGCAATATTCAAGTCAAGAAATATTCATGTCATATTGCTTATTCGTGGGTATTTAAAAAAACTTTTGCTATTTTGCCTCGATCTTGTCATGAAAAATTCTGTTCACTTTCTTGGGTAGGTTCATATCGTACATAACCTAAAATGATAATGATCAGCTATAGGTATTATAAAAATTGGGCGCAAGAAAGAGTCGAGTCGGGGCCGTCACTTTTGACAGAACATGAACATTGCTGGACTGGGAGCTATAGAAAAACATAGAATGTGCCAGCTGCATCTCCTCCCGGGCATGCTGTAAAAACCAGCTAAGGGATTCGAGGGTTTTAATATACCGGGTGTAAGGGACAGCGTCCCGCAAACTGATAGGGGTTGCTCAGTCAACGATACTACACATATCATCAGGATTTATTTTCAGGAAATGAAAACAAAAATTTTGCTTTTCCATACAAATTGTCTGGTCATTTTGTATGAAAAAGCAAATTTTTATTTTCATTTCCTGAAAAAAAAACCTGGTGGTAGTTGTTCAGTATCGTTGACTGAGCAACCCCTATAAGTTTACGGGACGCTGTCCCTTACACCCCGTATTGTAATCTAGGCGATGCACAGTGGGCTGAAATTAGCGTTTCATAGACATTCAATATATATTTTTTAAGTGACGCTTTTTTTGCTTGTAAACGATTGAGGATACCTACTATATGCCTTATATAATGAACTTTCAGGTTTATAATTGTAAACAGCGCACTCAGAATTTTTTTCTAAAAAATTTGTATGGAGTCGGCATAATAAATGATGATATCTCCATTATCGCACAATTGCGCGTTATATCCTCTTAGGTTATTATTAAGTGAATTATTTTGGATTTTTTGACATACTCCATGTTGAGGCCAAACTTGCGCCTTTTTTTTAAAAAATCTTTAAAAGAATTTTATTTTTTTTGTGAATTTTTTTTCATTTTAAACTAATATTAAGCTTAACATGGATGTATATATACAGACTATAGCGCCTTTAAAAAAAAATCTTGTCCAGAAGTTGTAGAAATGCCCTAAAAACTAAATTTAAGTAGTTTTTGAATACAAATAATCGTAAAAATAAATGTTCCCATTAAAATAATAAAAAAAATGAAAATAAAGGTAAAAAATATATTAAAATGAATACAATATAAATTTATGTTATAAAATTAAATAAAACAATAAATATATTAATTAAAAATATTGCTTATTCTGAATCACTATCTTCAGAGTCGAACTCAGAGTCAGAGTTTATTTGAGTAATATACCTAAACTCGAATTCAGGTTTTTGAAGATTCTTGGTTGGTCTTTCTGCTGATATAAGCGGATCAGACGAAAGCAGAAGGAAATTGAAAATATCTTCATTGGAATTCACTCTGCTCTTCTTACGTGAGTGATGTTCTCTGAAACTTCTGAAGTCCTTGTTCCTTGCTTCTGAAACCTCTTCAGATAAACTTCCAATCGGTACTATTGCGTTAAAAGCGATAACTTCAGGTGAACCCATCAATGTTTCAAAATTTAAAGAATATGCGTACATAACTGCTGAGAAGTATGTTGAATTGTACAACTGGTACTACATGTCATCAACAGTGCACACGATACTGCTTCATGGGGCCGAAATTATCGCTTTTAACGCAATAGTACCGATTGGAAGTTTATCTGAAGAGGCTTCAGAAGCAAGGAACAAGGACTTCAGAAGTTTCAGAGAACATCACTCACGTAAGAAGAGCAGAGTGAATTCCAATGAAGATATTTTCAATTTCCTTCTGCTTTCGTCTGATCCGCTTATATCAGCAGAAAGACCAACCAAGAATCTTCAAAAACCTGAATTCGAGTTTAGGTATATTACTCAAATAAACTCTGACTCTGAGTTCGACTCTGAAGATAGTGATTCAGAATAAGCAATATTTTTAATTAATATATTTATTGTTTTATTTAATTTTATAACATAAATTTATATTGTATTCATTTTAATATATTTTTTACCTTTATTTTCATTTTTTTATTATTTTAATGGGAACATTTATTTTTACGATTATTTGTATTCAAAAACTACTTAAATTTAGTTTTTAGGGCATTTCTACAACTTCTGGACAAGATTTTTTTTAAAAGGCGCTATAGTCTGTATATATACATCCATGTTAAGCTTAATATTAGTTTAAAATGAAAAAAAATTCACAAAAAAAATAAAATTCTTTTAAAGATTTTTTAAAAAAAAGGCGCAAGTTTGGCCTCAACATGGAGTATGTCAAAAAATCCAAAATAATTCACTTATTAATAACCTAAGAGGATATAACGCGCAATTGTGCGATAATGGAGATATCATCATTTATTATGCCGACTCCATACAAATTTTTTAGAAAAAAATTCTGAGTGCGCTGTTTACAATTATAAACCTGAAAGTTCATTATATAAGGCATATAGTAGGTATCCTCAATCGTTTACAAGCAAAAAAAGCGTCACTTAAAAAATATATATTGAATGTCTATGAAACGCTAATTTCAGCCCACTGTGCGATGGGCTGACAACCTGTCACTACAGCAATATACAGATCTATCTTAAACAACCCTCAAAACTTGTCAGACGTGGCGTAATGACCTTTGTTTGGGTCGTTAATGCTCTGCCTACCCTATTAGGGATAAAGGCGTGATTTATGTATGTATGTATGTATGTATGTATGAACATTTGAAGTTGCCCTGCGCTAACATGACTGTGTAAAAATCTGTTCGTCTTGACGCCGCCTCGACTCTTCATGTATGCCATGCGCCTAAGAAAACTGCACAGGACGATGCTATTCTGTTCCGGCTTCTCATGGGCTTGTTTAGTTTGTTCTAATGAGGAATATATTTTAAAACGCCATGGCAGTAATTTGTCGCGCTTAGCCGCGGCGAGCGGTTGCATAAATTCACCTCGCACGCGCGAAATGAGGTTTTAATGCGGGAAAACACCGCATGTGGCCACTCCTGTGTTATACAGGGTGTATTATGGAACATAATATATTATATATAATATATTATATACAGTATGTATCCCTTACACGGGGTAGTCAGAATGTCAACAGTCTAGTCAAGTCTAGCAATATTTGCAAACGTTTCGCTAAGTATGTGTCTTAGGCGTAGCGTAGGATGATTTGATAATTCGAATTTTCGTGAAAACTAGGGTATTAACGAATAAATTTATGATTGAATTTGAACTAGACAAAATGTGAAAAAAAAATCTCATCCTTACTGGAAAAAGATAGGTTTTGCGAAAATACTGTCGCTTCCTGGTGTGAATTGACCCTAACTGTAAAACAAAATCAAAGGTGATATTAAGCAATGAATAACAAGTATTTCTATCTCTAACAAAACAAACAATACACGGTCAGCATTTGAGGATCTTTTGCAGGATTCAACAATTAATCATAGAGGCTAGAATTACCTTAGACCTCACATTAATCATGTTTACAAGCCAAATAATCGGTGTTCAGCGCGTAAAGACAAAGATTTCAATAGAATCGAGAATTGGCCTGCGTCCGGTACGAGAAGCACCCGGAGCGGTACCATTGTTCCGGTTAGTCACTTGTAAGTCACTTAAAACACTCACTCTTAAATCACTTTCAATAATGCTCAGATAATAGTTGGCAAAGCGTCAACGGCCTCATAAAAGGTCGTTTCATTACGTCTAACGAATTTTGAGGGCAATCAATTCAAGCCTAGGATAGACCGTTATTCTAATGTTCAAACCGCATACTGCAAAACGATTACAAATTCTACTCAAATTATAAAAGTCAATATTTAATGGAATTTTGCGATGAGATCCTGGAACCAATGGTTGGTTCCCCTTTGGGTCAGATAAAATGATTTATCCGACCATAAATTTCGAACGTTTGAAAAGCGAAAGGTTATTCCCTATTTGAGTTTCTGGATAATTTCTTTGGCTGCAATAAAATCCAAGGTGTTTGTAAACTCTACCTTTGTATGTAGAGTATCTAATCTACCTATTTCTTTTTGTCCAGTTTAGAAAATTTGCATTCCAGTGGAATTTATCTATCTACAGCATTACAGAAAACAGTCCACTGACATCTTCACATTTTGCAAACGTGTGAGAGATTTACTGTTTTTTTTTCCAAAATCACTTTTCATAAAATGGTGTCTCTGTTTAAAACAGGCAATCTATGGATTTGTTTATTCTAGACAACCAACTTACCAACCACCAGAATGCATGATGTCCATAGTTTCGTATTCATCCAGGCTCGAGGTAGCTTACATCTAAACGCCAACAAAATCCAGTCAAAAATCCCGCCCATTTGTAAAGCCAAGATGGCGGTGACGTTTCCTTCCAGAAGCTTCCAGACCTTCCAGACTTCCAGTACATGTATCGGTAGTAAATCTCCACCGCAAATGAACATGTCTATAGCAACGTCGGATACAATACATCTCTCGGCCGAGACGACGCCCGGAGCATAAATTTCCTGTGGACGCGGCAACCGATGCGGCAAATTTATCGTTTATCGTGTTGACGCTTTAGTTTTATGTTAGCCTGGTACATAAGTCTCATGTTTGGGGATATGACACCAATTTTTATGCTGCTCTTGCTACTTCTACTTCGTTATTGTAAAAAAATTAAAGGGTTTTCATACGTCTGCGGTGTTTTTTTATTAATGTGATGGGCTGCTGATAGCGCGTCTCTAATTTAGCAATACACACAATCCTTTCTGTTGTAATCTACAAAGCATTCGATTTTAAAAGCAGCCAGTCCCTTGGGGACTTTATGCACACACACTTACATATTACACACTGCAACATAATAATGATTTTGTAGCATTTTCACCATTATGTTGCGATAAAAGTAACTATAATTTTACAATACCTACACCTATTTTTGTTTACAAGCCTTACCTTTCAAGGTTTAAATGCAACAAATCCCTATCTCAGACGCTTCTCGAAGCATAGAATGCCTGTGGACGCGGCAACTGGTGTTAATATTTGTATGATTACTGGACTCTGGGCCATTTATTTTAATTCAAGTAAACTGACTAAATAACAATCAACATTATCTACAAACTTAAGCTTGAAAATTTCAGAGAACAGACATACTTTTCGTGCTTTGGAAGGCACGTTAAGTCGTTGGTCCTGGTTAATATCGTAGATATTAGTCATTAAGTTATGTCAGAGGCCATTGCTAAAATTGCTAAGTGGCGGCTTGAAAACTCTGACAGCTGGGTTGGTCACTAACCTGGCAAGAGCCTAATCAGGGATTAGGTCTGGTTTCCCTTCAGGGTTGTGGAGGTCAGATGGCAGTCTTTCTGTGTAAAAACCAATACCCTTGTTCAATCCCCTAGATGAGGTGGCAAACCCCCCGACATACGGGAAATGGCTAGAAAAATTATGATGATGAGACACAGACATAATTTTCTGTGGTTAGTTAAGTCTGACTGGACGACCCAAAATTATCACTTGAGGTGACGTCTAGTTTGCAAGTTTATCATAAAGTCTTGTTAAGAAGATAATGTTTTGATTTATTTTCAAACTCAGTTACAAGATCGTCAGATACTATACATCTCTGGCTGGATTCGGCGTTCGATACATAAATTGCGAGCCGACGCGGCAACTGATGCAGTACAATTTATCACCTAGATTTTATGCCGTCTTGGTCTAGACTCTAGCTTGAGACTGTTGCTGTTTGTATCTTTGAATGTTTTGGGAAAATTTTATAGGGATTAAAGGTAGTTTCAGTGCTAAAACATACTTACAGTTCAACGTGACTAGGGTCTTAACGAGTAACATAACGTACGTGGTGTAATTATAACTTATGTAACTTATGGTCAAATAAAAAAAAAAAACATGATTCCACCCTGGGAGTTTCCGTTCCCTGTCACAACATGTCGAAAACTAAATAAAATAGCAACTTGAATGGACATTAGGCTAAGTTAATATAAAAAAAATAATAATTTTGAAGATCGGTTAATAAATGACGGAGTTATGAGGTAACAAACATAAAAAAAAATAAAAAAAATTATAAAACATTCAACCGAATTAAGAACCTCCTCCTTTGTTTTGGAGTCGTTTAAAAAGTGTACATGTATCTACACGCTCAATACCTTAGTATGCGTGAGTTCGTCATATAACCTGTATAATTATAGGTAGGTAAGCGCACGTATCCATATGTCGCAGTCAGATAGATCTAGCCGTGATAATTATGATCGGCTAGATCTATAATCTTACTGCGACATATACGTATAATTACATGCACCTACAAGTAGGTATGGCAAAACTGCAGTCGTGAGATAAAAAAACTACTTATACAGCAATTTCATAAAAATACAAGTCACCGGCGGCGTTCAATGTTTATTGTTTTAAAATATATATTTTTTGAAACAGTAGACTTAAAATAAATATTTATAGCGAAGGAGGAAGGAAGTCAACTAAGAAAACTTTGAAAATGAATCTACAGTCTTATGGATACTTTTCAACTTGTAAATATTAAAAGAACATGAAATATTAATGTTTTTAATTAAGTAAGTGCTGCTGTAAAATATATTTGTTTTATAAATATAAAAACTATTATTCTCTCTTCTATGTAAAGGCAATGCATCTAATTTTGATTTACTTATTACAAGAGTTGTTCTATCAAACGTAACGTTTATTTATCCAGTAAAAGTCCAGAATAATAAATTAAATGCCAGTAGGAAACTATTTAAAATAAAAATTGCACTTTATAAGTTGCAAAATCGCTGTAAAAGTTCAGGAGCAGACAGGCAACAAGCATATAATTACCACACAAAATTACCTTGGTCAAGCGCACACAATCCTATCTCTCATTAAGGGTCTATGTGCTCGCGGCAACTGTCCCTTTCAAACCAATGACAGAATGCGCGCTCTGTCCTTTTCTAGCATGGGGCTGTTTCAAGCCGATTTCATATATTTTTGCATATATCTCAATGTATACAGAAAGTATTGAAAAACAGAGTTGATTGTGATGTTCTTCATAATTATACGGTGATTTCGATATAACATTTGCTGTTTCTAAGCTCATAGAAATGTCACAGTTGTTCAAATTCGGCATTGAGACGCCAGTTTTTCATGATATTTCTGTTGATTTCCTGGTGTAATCATAATATTTTTAGATTATATCTATGAATCTAGTTGTTCTCCATATTTTAGAGAAGCTAACCATATATAGATTTATTGAAAATTCAACTATTAACTATACTAACAAAGTCAAATGCCGGACCGTGTTTAGCCCGATTTAGAGTACTTCCCTCCTTAACGCGCTGCCAACACCCTGTAAACACTAAACTATACAGGCGGCTCCTGGTCTATCAACAAAAAAAAAATCATTAGGAAACACAAAGCACTGTTCAGACATGCTCTGCTGCCTTTGAAAGAGCTTTTCAGGCGCAGTCTTATGTTAAGTTTTTGAGGGAAAATTGTTTTTGGAATTTCGTATGAAAATTTTCTATGACGTTGATCTTTTACGTCAGGGTTTAGTTTAAGACATCTAAGATTTAGGGTATAATGATGAAGCTACAATTGAAATAGTGCCATCAAGACAATCATAAAATTTATAAAAAAACAGTTGATAATCACTGAATAATCACTCTTTTCTTTCTTAGTCTCTTCTTTTTTTCTCAGTCATCAACTGTTTTGCATCAATTTTATGACTGTCTAAGTCTGATTATTAATTATGTTAATAATTAGCCTGGTATGGGCTTGGTCTATGATCTTACTTTAAGACGCCACGATAAAGATGGTACCAAAAAAGAAAAACAATCTTACGAACAAAGCGAAATACCATGAAGTTATTTCCACAGTTTTTCCACCCGTAAAAGTTTCAGGTTGAAGCTTGAATGAGTAACAAAATTTTAACTTTTATAATATGAGTAGGATGAAAGATCTTCGAGTCAAATCTTGGTCTAGAAAGTCACGATGACTGCACAGTACAATACAGTACTTGTTTATTTATTTGCTCACCAAACAAAAATAAGAATCCCTGAAATTCCTTGATTACGCAAGCAGGCAAAGACCTGTGGCTTCCCAAAGAACCCGAGCCCAGGGCGAGCCCGTAGCTATGCAAATTGTATGGCATAATTACCATGAAACTGTTTAGAGGGGTCGAGTAATTAAGAAAACGGAGTTCGCAAATTTCACTTTCAAATTCATGGATCGATTCACTGAGGTTTTCGCGTTTTTACATGGATGACTTCTTGACGCCGCGGTTCGGAAGAAAGCAATTGTTTTGTGGTAATTGCTTTTTACCTCAGAAACTAACATTTGACTTACAAGAAGAGAATGTTTATACACCCACAGCATTCATTCTACTTCCAGTTTCTGAACGAAGTCAAACTAACTGAACAATAATTTTGAACACAAACATACTAATTAGAAAGAAAATGAACCTTTTCCTCTTTGAAATTATACTCATGTTTAAAGTACTGAAAAATAATACTTAATGATTATAATAAAATCATTCCTAAATATTCATAACTTCATGTCATGTTCGTGTGAGTTTCGAATCGATCGACCCGATGAACCAATATTTTTATTGTATTTATTTAATTGTTTATGTTGCATTTTAGGAAGTTCGTGTAAATATTTTTCTTCGGTAATTCTAAAATCCGCGGGTCGAGCCTCATTTTTGACGCAGGATTTTAGTTGAATTTCGTTTGGCAGCCCAATAAGTAATTCCGTCCTTATTTAGGAAGTTTGTGCAATTTCCAGATAGAAAGATTTCTTTGATTTGGCAGAAATTAATGATTCAAACAAATCCGGAAAGCGACGCGACGTGTCATCTTCAAGCAACTTTGCGCTGCTGCGTCGCGTCGCGTCGTATCCTGCCTGGTGTAAACTGACTCTAATCCTCTCTATTTTTAATAGGTTTATAGTTCGTAAGGTTCAAAATATATTTTAATTTCCATAAGGTTATATTATATAATCGTGACCAGTACCTTAATAGTTTAATTATTTACTCTTCGGCCAGCTCAAAATTGTTATAAATGATCTTCTAAGATTTTATTTTTGTATTTTATTTACGAGGCAGGTAAAGGTTATTTTTTTTTATTCTAATTGAGTCAAGTATTCTCTTCAAAGGTTGAATTTATTAGATTTTCTGCCCGCCGCACGACTGGCTGGGATGTTTTAATACAGTGGTTGCTATGCTACATAAGATTTTTTGTACCTTTCTATAACAAGAAAAGGTCTAACGAGACTAAATCTTGTCTTAAACTCCAAATAGTTTTGTGTTTTCAAATTTTCTGATTGATTTGTTCTATCGTCGTCTCTGTCTCGGTCACGCATCGCAAGAAAAGAGAATTTTTACTGACCTATGGGAACTTTTAGAATGCCGTTCCATCGATCTGCCAGCTGAGTTATTGCAGTTCTTTGTTTTAACTTTTTTCTAAGAGAATAATAGGTAGGTATATTTTTCCTCAATTTATCCGTGTGGTGCTGGGTTAGAATAGCATCACCCCATCACTTCCTGCGGGTGTCGTAAAAGGCGACTAAGGGATAAATCCAGGGAATGGGCAGCAGCGTTCCCTGTGAATGGAAAACTTCTACTGCGCTCACCAACCCGCCTGCCAAGCCCCAATTTTGGGGAGGCCGATGTCCAGCAGTGGTCTGTTGTGGCTGATGATGATGATATTTTTACTTAAGATTACTTAAATGTATTCAATTCCACTGTGCAATGGATTTCTTAATGCGACCTCTAAATTTAGAAACCCCTATTCTAAGTGAAAATTATACAATGCGGAAATGTTCCTCTAATGGTTATGGCTGAAATTCAAATTCCTTCAAAGGGTCACTGAAACAAAGTAAAAAGACTGGTACCGCTATTTAGAAAGTAAAATATGCTGGAAAATAAATTAATGAACAGAAATAAAAAAATGTTTCTGTATTATTCATTGCATTATTTTCTCGCATTCTAGACAATGAGAGTGATAAAAAACCATAGAATGCACCAGCTCAGGCATGCTAGGCTATGCCTTAATCTGGCACATGCGATATGGTCAGCAACTAGATCCTAGTGGAATAGATCCTAGTAAAATAGCAGAGTGCGTTGCTCACCGTGAGACTTTAGGTGGGTTGTCTCATGTGCCAGTAATTCCAATGGCTTCCTTGCCCTTTAAACACAAAGACAGAAGTGCAAATACTTTGCTTGGTGGCAGAAATAAGCAAGGGGGCAGTAACTACTTCCTAAGACGGGCTTTGCACAAAACCCTACCTTCCTTAAGCCTTATCAATATTTATCTTCACAGACTAAACGGCCGACAAAAGAACCTTTTCTCTGAAGTTTATTTTCTCCATTGGAAACACAACTTTAGATAAATCAACTTAGATTTTGGATACAAGTTGTTTACTGGGTAAATTAATGTTGAACCTTTTAATTAACTGAATTGGGGGCTCGCAGAGAATTGAAAGTAGGGCTGGCCGAGATTAAATCAGTATACAGGGTGCAAAAAAAGTACTGCGTTCCTTTCAACCACATGTTCTACTGATGATAACAAACAACTTTCCCAAAGAACACAAAGTTTAGCTTGAAAAAAAAAACATTTTCCATAGAACGATGCTCTCTTCATTTCCAATTTTGTATGAACAAGGCAAATATTTTTTTCGAGATAAAATTTTTGTGCTTTGGGAAAGTAGTTTGATATGATCAGTAAGACATGTGGTTTAAAGGAACGCAGTACTTTTTTTTACACCCTGTATATTTTTAAGTCCCTGTAAAAAATTGTGAATGTTTTTGGACATCTCTCTACCTCATTTTATATTCAGCTGTGTTATAGTTTATTCAACAATTTCCAACGAGTCTCGTCAACAGAAAAGCTCAATATTTGGGAAGCGTATTACAAAATGCTACGAGTCCGAGTCCTGAAAATAAATTTATTTTATTTATATTATAATAAGTTGGGGAGGCCCATGTCCAGAAGTGGACTGTTGGGGCTGATGATGATGATGATGATACATTATAATAATATAAGTGGCGGTCGTGCAGAATACCTACGAATTGATACACACTAGATATCAAAGACAGCAACTAAAACCAATGGTTCAAAGTGCTCTCCGAAGCACGGAGTCAACTTACTCTTCATTTAATTATGCGTAATTTTAAAATGAAATATATAGGATCAAAAAATCAGCTTATATTATATTTAATAAATAGAAACGAAAATAAATAAAAAGCATTTTTAGGTAATACTGTCGTAATTAACTTGTGCCAGCAACAATTTTATTTTTATCAAATTTTATAAAAGTGTTATTGCTTTGGGACGACGTACGATCCTTTTAACCTTAATATTAAATGTCCAGACAATATTTTTTAAAGATAAAAACGCCCTTTTATCATTTGTCTCGTAAACTATAATACTTTGTCATTGTCTGAGTGTCCAAATAGCATTTTCTCTGGTAAAATGGTTTTTACTTTACGCAATGAAACAAAAGTGGAACGTGGTTTTATTTGATTTTGTTTTTAATTGACGTTTAATGTAGAAACACACCCGCGTAACTTTCGGCAGCCGAACCATCGGTAATAAGTCACACCAATCTCGCCGACCGAATGGGCGCTTTTCCACTAGACGGCACGTCAACGGCAACGGCAACGGCACGTTATCGTCGACGATACCGTGGAAGAGATAATGTATGAAAATCAATCAAATTATATGACACGCTTTTCCACTTGACGGCACGGCACCGGCACGTCAACGGCATGGCAGTGATTCCCACCGGTATCGTCACGATACCGTCAACGGTGTATGTTGTAGAATGAATCCATAATTCGAATTTTCGCGATAACCCTAGGCAGGCATAATGTTTTTTTTTTATGTGTGATTCTACAGATGATTAGTCACTGACTGTTTTTTGATTTCAAATTTTGAATTTTCACGATAGCCCTATACGATAGGATATTATGCAAACTTGGATAATATTATAAAACGGTGCCGATTCTGTAAATAAGACCCAGTGAAAATATATAAGCGCTTAGAAAGGGATGGCAGTAGGTATACCTATAGAATAGACGAACTTATTTTGATCTTGTCAGTTCAAGATTCATATTTATATTAATTTATTGCATTCATAATAAATACATACAATAAATCTATACAATTAAAAGGGGTGAATGATTTTAGTGCTCATTCATGCTGTTGGCCCTTTATTTTCATTATTGTCTAATTATTCCAGTTTCGGCAGTTTAAAATAATCTTGATTATTGGATTTTGTAGAGTAATTGGGAAAATTCGAATTATCAAATCATCCTACGACATTTCTACAACTTAGAGGTTGGCAAACATGATGGCGCCACTGTCTTTTATATGGCATCACCAATGAACAAATTCTTATTCTTCTATTCTCCTCATAGAGTGATAAAAAACAAGTTTTGATGCTTGAATTTTTTTAGTATTCAAGTTCTGTTTAATCACTGTATAGTCAGTAAGTTTCTAGTAAGCCATTGATAATCTATCTACCCCGTAAGGCATACAGGCGTGACTATAAATATTAATATTATGTATGTATTGATTTATTGGAATGAGAAAGTAGTGACGAAAGTAGCGAAAACGGTTTCCAGTAAGCCGTTGATGCTCTGATTACCCCGTAAGGGATAAAGACGTGACTATATAAGTATTTTCTAATTTATTGGAGTAAGAAAGTACAGGAGAAAGTGGCAGTAAAGGTTTCTATTTACTCACTGATGCTCTGCCTACCCCGTTAGGGATACAGGCATGACTGTATGTTTATATATGTATGTATGTATGTATAAATAAGTAAATTAGAAAGTTGCAGCCATAAGTAAAGTGATTATTAAATTGAAAATGGAGGACTTTTTATAGACAGCTTCATCCGCCTTTTTCACCCCTTCAGGGGTTGATTATAAAAATCTTTGAAACACGTGTTTATTAATTTTACATCATTGGCCTAAATCCAAAATTTTAAGATCCTAACTTCGAAACTCACAGACTTTCATACAAACTTCCATCACCTATTTTAACCCCTTAGGGGGTGAATTTTGAAAAATCCTTTCTTAGTACACCCCCCTAGACCTCATAAGGAACCTACATGCCAAATTTGGAGTCTCTACACCCAGCGGTTTGGGCTGTGCGTTGATTTATCAGTCAGTCAGTCAGTTTCTTCTTTTATATAATAAGGTATCTTTAAATTAAGTACCTACAAATATTTTAAGGGTGAATTTCTATCATCAAACTGCACAACTTTCCCCAAGGAACATGGGTCGAAATGAAAAACAAAGGCCCTCCCATACAAATTGACTCCGGCCGCTGCTGACATCATTTGTATGGGAGGGTAAATTTTTTTTTCTTCATATTTCGACCTATGTTCCTTGGGGAAAGTTGTTCAGTTTGATGAAAGAAATCCACGCTTAAAATATTTGTACTTAATTTAAAAAGCCCTTATATATAGATAAGGAAAAATAATAAAGTACCAAAATGTATTGATGAATGCTTTATGTACTTGAATGTCACATTGATAATGATAACAAACATCGATAACATCTGCTTACTGCAAAATCACATAAAAATAACCCTTAGGAGGCAGGTCGCCTGCAAAATATCTGGTCTGTGGGCGAGTATAAACTACATATTCATTTATTGTGAACACTTTTTGAAGTTACATGCTACTATTGCACTTAGATATTGCTCTGTAACTGATCACACATAAGTTTTATCTGCTGTTCTTTTGAAAACGGCTCCTAAATCAGATAATAATCTATCAATCCGAAATTCTGCCATACATTGCTTGAACACTGTATAGTATGATCATTCGC
>JARACY010005072.1:0-23579 GCA_029255725.1 Scrobipalpa atriplicella | reverse complement strand
ATAGCATATTTTCATGAAACAGCCATCATTATCAAGTTTACGAAAATTACCTACGAATAACTATTTTATTCTTTCAGTTCATAATCGGAAAACCATTATAAGCGCTTCGTAACTATGGAGTTTCCTTTCCGAAATATCGAGGCAATAACAATCATGGTGAAAAGAAAACCCCTTTACAAATAACTTAAATAATTTTACACACCTCTGCATTATTATATCAACATAATGTATCAAGGAACTTGCGTTTAAAGCAAGAAAATAATCCCAAGGGATTTAAAGTTGTATGGAAATCCTTAATAGCCCAAGGGTTATTATGTGATTTGAATTTGGAATGTCATGTGAACTACTAAGAAAATAATTTTCAGAAAAAAAAAATATGGCTGTGTGTGTATTAAAACTGTTGCCACACTCGCCTTCTGCGCCTCCCGGCGAGTGTAAAAAGGCTGTATGACTAGTTATCTGTATGTGCTCTTTGCTTTGTATAAAAAAAAGAAACTAAAAAAAAGAAAACGCGGTTTGATTTTGCAAAAGTTTTTCTCTCATTGATTATTACTTCCATTTCGTAAATTGTCGAGTGAAATTAATATTTTGACTCCAGAAGACATTGTGACTAGTATTTTATCGTATTTTGTTATTTATGTTGAATATGTTAAATACGATCAATTCGTTTTTTGGAAAAATACGTAGGTAGTGGATTGTAAACGTGAAGTGTAGTTCAGTGAGTGTGAATTGACTTTCGGATCTGTTGCTTCTGGTATGTTTTCAATATTTATTTATGTATCGATATTACATGATTAGGTATATTTCTGAGCTTTATTATCTTACAGACGCCTGCCACCGTCTAAGTAATCTGTGCAGTAGGTGTGTAAAATATAGTATGCTCCTCGAGAATAAATGTGTCTTCGCCTTGGGCAGACTTGAATCCCTCGCTACATTCAGGATTCTTGTCATAATTCCCTCGCTTCGCTCAGGAATTAAAGATTTAATTCCCTCGCTGCGCTCGGGAATTAATCCTAGAATCCTTCATTCCGCTCAGGATGCAATATGCTGCCCGTGACGTTAGACACTGCTTTATTCCCTCGTTGCCTAATATACTATAACTTACATTCTTTGTTCGTGACAACGATGTCATTACGTCATTAGGGGTGTAAGTAATGTCTTCCTGCCTGTTCTACAGAATTCTACAAGAAGTCAGGAAATTAAATTCCTCTGAGCTAGGTCGCCTGCCTTCTAGACGCTATAAACGCCTAGCACACTGACTTTTATTAGGTCATTAGTCTACGTCCTAGGAGAGATAAAAAACGTAGAATGTACCAGCTCCTTCTCTTTCCAGGCATACTGAAAAATCCTAACCTCTCTCTATCAAAATACCGGGAGAAAATATTTGCTGACCAAACTTAGGGAACTTATCGTAGAAACTGAACAACTTTCCCCAAACAACATGCAACAAGGCCATTTTATTTTTCATTATTTCGGGGTATGTTATATGGGTAGGTTCACACACTACCGTTCTTCTTTCTTTCTTCTTAAAGTCTTTTCTAAAATGGCCTCAAAACAACATGGCGAAAACAGCTTTAATTAATTGACGCTCTGCCTACCACGTAAGAGATATTATTGCCCTTATACATTGTATAATGTGTTTATGGTAATACAGGGTGTTACGGGCAATGCATACTCGTGAAAAGATCGGCTCGAGTAAAGGTGTGTTGTAGGCAATGCAAAAAGCATTGACAGCGTGTTAAGGTGTGTAACTACCCTTAGATATTATATCCTCGAGAAAAACTCATTATAATTAGTCGCTGGTTGTTTTCTAAAGAATACAAGTCGAATGTAATCTATTATTATTTTCCTGATATTACCAATATGCCATTATCGTGAGCATTGTCTCCGACTCCCAGCGGCCTGTGACCTGTAAATGAAATTCCTGGAGCTAAATTGCCCGCGTTTGCCAAGCTTTGAGCACCTCGCCAGCTGACTAGACGATTCTAATTAGGGTTTACACATGTTACAGTACCACCGACTTATCTGTTCCTGAGGCGATATTTGGAACTGGAAAAAAAAAATCTAAGTATTATTTTAAGTCTGCGCCGAGCCACAAATGAGCAACTATAATTTTAAGATACTCATATCGCCCCTAATGTCATTGAAATAATGTTTATTGTAAAACATTTCTGTGGCCGCGCGTCGCGGGTGCAAAAATCGCAGTAAAACTAGTTTTTATGTTTAAAATATACAATTTAAAAAGAAAATAACATATACACTTAGGTACTAGAAATCTCGAAGTTTTTTTTTTTCTTGATCAATCGGTAGTAGAATCGGCAAGTTTACACTCTCTTGAAGATATTCTAGCGACAGTGAAATGTAAAACATGGAATTTGCAATTTTACGAAATCATCTCATGCGAGCTCGGAGCCTTGTCCCCGTTTTAGTTTGAAACGGTACTATTTTACCCTGGATGAGGACATGTGGGGTTTTGTCGCTTTCATCTCTTTATCAAGTGGGTTTTCGAGTCGACGTACGACCTGATTTATCCTGGTGTCAGAGTTTTTAAACCGCCTATAATAGGCCTCTGACATGATTTGTGTAACGACCACTATCAAAGAAAATGTCCGGGATGCCCTCCTCATGGAATCCTTTTTTTCTTGCGGACAATCGGGTGATTCAGCCTGGATTGTCATTGTAAACTGGGGAAAATCTTATAAAATAAAGTGATCAGAGAAAGTCCTCATCTTCCAAGCCTTTTTCCCGTATCTCTCGGGGTCGGCTACGTAATCTAGGTGATTGAACGAGGGAACTGGTTTTTACACAGAGCGTCTGCCATTTGACCTCCGTAACCCAGAAGGGAAACCAGACCCAATCCTAGATTACGTTACACACAACTCATCGTAGGTATGCAGGTTTCCTCACGATGTTTTCCTTCACCGTAAAAGCTCCTAATAAACGTTCATATGAAATTCGAAAACGGAAAACACACTGGTACGTGGTTGGATTCGAACTACTACCTCCTGCACAGAAGGCCGCGGCCCTATCCACTACAGATAATTCAAAATAAATTAACGCAAACTATCAGCTTTATGTTCCACCGACCTTCACATAGGGACAGTCTTTGGCTCAGACCACTAGCCCATCCATGGAGTTAGTTTGAAACGGCGCTATTTTACTCTGGATGAGGACATGGAAAAGGTGTGGTCTTGTGATATGTGTGAAGTGCTGACGGTGCAGAGGTCTTCACAAATGCAATTCATTTGTGGAACATGCAATGCCATGCCTTGTACTAAGATCTATGATGCACTGAAACGTTGTATGGGAGGTAACATTTTAACCTGAACTGAATTAATTCGTTGCTGAAAGATGTGCTTGAACATACTTAGTTCTATGGCTGGAAAATTATTCATTCTAACGGAAAATTCAATCACGAGAAAACCACAGTGCAGAATTTTATAATTAGGTTAGAGTTCTGTCAAAATAACTTCTTCCCGCAACAATGAAAGAGTAACCTCAAAATTCCACGGACAATTTATTGGTGCATGAAATATCCGAGCCCAGATTACTCTGACGAATCTACAAGAGCCTGAATTACTTCAGGATAAATTACTCTCGACTAAATTCGCAATTGATACTAGGAGGGGAGAACGATGGGGCATTGAGAAAATCTCTCAATTCAAAACCGGTCAAGCGCAAGTCGTACTCGCGCGTGAAGGGTGGGTTCCGTACTCATCAACTTATCAAATAAATTGCCATTATTTATTACATACATAGAGATACATAGTCAAGCTTTTATCCTTAACGGGGTAGACAGAACGTAAAACGCCTTGTGAAAGGCGTTATCGCCACGACTGTCAAATAATATTGCGGGCATTTTGGATTGGGATGTGTATCGTTGTATCGCTAATAGTGACTGGTTCTCAGTCCTTCGCCTGTAAACTTCAATACATTGTGATCCTCGAATACCATTATCAAGATAGAGAAATATATGATTTCCCTTTATTTTACTATTTGTGTAGGGGCAACAGAAATACGTTCTCTATACTCTGTGAATACATCTGTCTAGCTGCTATCGACTATTACGGTTCATGAGATACAATACAGCCTACTGAAAGACGCACGCGGATGTCAGAGGCTTAGTGATAGGGTCCTGTTCAGCACCATTTGTGTACGGATCCCTAAAGAGGCTTGGGGCTAAAATATATTGGAAACAGAATTCATTAGAGAACCTGTCACTAGGAGGAAATTCCGAACTCATTACTTCTGCCATCGTTACGGAAAATAAGTGTTCTGTTCTAAGAAATTGCTTTATAACATTTTTTCATTGATTATTTTTGAAATCTTGCGATAAACTTTTTCTTTCGGCACTGAAAATAATTACCCTGCCTTGACACTGGTGTTTAGGCGGAGTGTGAAAGTGGGTCAGCTGGGACTAAATAAAATTCTTAGAAACAATTTTTCTTTCCGCATGTGATATAATATTATTCATTATTAAGTATCAACTAGGTAGGTACTAGCTTTCTGTCAGCGGTGTCACCCGCTGCTAAAAAAGTTTTGCCGTGGGAAATATGTAATTTCCCGTAGTAAAAAGTAGCCTAGGTTACTCAGGATGAATATAGCTTTCTAATGGTAAAAGAATTTTTGAAATCGGTCCAGCAGTTTTTGAGTTTATTCGTTACAAACATACACACACACAAAAATACAAATCTTTCCTCTTTATAATATTAGTGTTGAAGTGTAGAATTAACAAAAATTCAGAACAATCATAATATTATAAACATTGCATACTTTCATGAAAACTTTAATAGTTTGCGGCAGTAATGAATATTATGCACTTTTGCAGCCAAGAGTTTAAATAAACTGATATTCCTTTCAAAATCCAACAAGAAGTCTTTAAATGAAACCAAAAGTAAACTAGTCCCATAAAAGCTACTTTCATCCGCCATAGGAAAGTTCTAGAACGAGCTAACTTGTTCCATGCGGGTCTTTCTATTTGCCTCCATTTTGCTTGCAGTTTGCGCGACGTTAAAAATTCAACGGGCGGTTTTATGACTGCCGCGCTCTAACTTTCTTTAGAACACACGATGAAAAAACGCCGCGGTAGAAGTCTATTCAAACATGTTCGGGCCGTGTCCAGGCTGAGGCTATTGCCTGATCGGCCAGTCGGAAAGCAATGGATAGTATGGGTTGAGGGGTAGCTTAGCTGCCCGAAAACTGATAGAGGTTGCTATGCTAAATCAACGAAACTGAACAACTATCAGAAAAAAATCATTCAGAAAATGAAAAAAACTTTCGGCTGTCCGATACAAATTTTTTGTTCACCGACTTGCCCTACATTTTGTATGGGGAAGTCATTTTTTTTTTCGTTTCCTGGTGAAAATATTGTCTAGTTTCGTTGACTGAGTAATCCTATCAGTTTGTGGGAAGCTGTCCCTTACACGCGGCTTAATGTTTGGCTCTCCCTTTCGCACAACACGATATTTCAGCAAATTTCCGGCATCTGGCCCTGTCTGTTTCGTCTCGTTTGACCGTCTATCTTTGTATCCTTCCTTACTTTTCAGTTTTGCACTAATTATGCACTTATATAATATCGAAATCGGCTTGCGTGCGGCCCGTTAAACCCTGATGATAGAGTTTTTAAACTGCCTAAGCACAGCTATGGTCTCTGACATGGTTTTTGTAACGACCACTGAATAAGAGAAGATAAATAGAAATAACAATATCAGCGGTTTTAAACATAGTGTGTTCTAATGACCTGCAAAAATTTGTGGAACTCATCTGAAACAGCTGAAAACGCGATGAAAGTTATACAGCTGCATGGCGACAACCACTTCCGTCTAAATATGTACTTACCTATACAGGGTCTTATCGGGACTTTATTTTTTTTATCATGAACTGCAAAACATAAATGATGGATCAGGAGCGATAATGATAAAGAACAATTTAGAATGTACCAGCTGTCTCTATTTTCAGATCTTGTTCCACGAAATTGCACGAAAGGGTAAAAAAAAGTTATACTATTTAAATCATATCCATTAGGTTTTCTGCTGTGGTTTTCTGATACTTGTTTTTTTTTTTAACGTTTTCCCATATTATAAGGGAAGGCAAAGAGCTTGAGCCCATGCAGCCTAGTTGTAATTTATTATACAACCTGATGGTAATGTGCTGACGATTGAAGAAGCATACAGAGTGAAAATCGCGGGAATAAAAAGGGTGTGTTTGGTATAGGGTAGGTACATTGATGCCGATTCCAGAACAATCACACTTAACTTAAATAAAACCATACCTGACATTTTTGGTCTTGAGAGAGAAGAGAAAAGAACCGGACGGCATGAGGATCATTTATTTTAATTAAGGTCCAAGATAATGCTGTAACGAGGAGCGGCATTACTAAAGACCCTATATGATTTGAATTTCGCCTTGTACAATTTCATCTCCTAGACTAAAATTCGCAGCATGCATGTTACAACTGCGGCAGGCCATGTCAGTCTTTGTAGCAACGAAATTCAAAGTTAAACATTAGATAAGTTATATATTAGATTCCTACTGCTCTGCTCGTGTCATAACTCATAACAAGGGTTTCATGAATTTCTGAATTTCTGGTTTTATGTGCAAGGGAAAGAGAATATTGCACATTTTAAATGAAATTGTCGCTGCCACTCAGCGAAAACTACATGATTAATCTTTAACAAATGAAGAATATGAATTCGCACGTCATATCTTTTCAAGTTACTTTTATCTGTGGAAGTGCCTCGCCAACTTATCTGAGTTCGGTTTTCGTCTAAAAGTGCATAGTGATAAGCAGTGATAAGTGGACAATAGCAAAGAGAGATAGGGAAATGATTAGCAGATTTTGAAATATGATACCTATTGATGCAGAATGGAGAAAATATGATGAACTTGAACCGAAAGGATGACAAAAAATAAGTACTCCAAATAGTAAATGATCAAATGATCTTAATTAGACCTTAATTCGTATTTTACTTAGACGACACGATATTTAGACGACAATTTGTATAGAAAAGCCATGCCATAACAAAACACTTATAAAAATGTACCTACCAAATAAAAAATATCAAATCTTATTTTGTCTTCTAAGGAAAAATCGCTCAATATCAGTTCATCGGTTTTTAATCTTATCATGAAGTATCAGGTTAGTAGTTAAATACTGAAATGCATCAATCAAATAGCCCCCTAGGTGACGCATCTTGCCTCCTGTACCAAACAATACACTTGAGATAAAAGTTATCTTTTTATCTGAACATTTCCACCTTTTATCACTGAAGTACTCACTCAGCAAATGATTTCCTATATAAATCAACCACCTTAGAATTTTCGTCATAAACTTACAAAATGGTGTTCCGAAAAATTGTATTCTTGTGTCTCTTAGCTTTAGTGGGAACGGCGCAAATTAAACAAAACAGCGCAATAGAAGATCTAGAGAAATACATTGAAGACAAAAAAACCGAGATAAACCAGCGATACAGGCTCCACTACCACGTCGCTGGACCAGTCGGCTGGATCAACGATCCCAATGGATTCTCATTCTACAAAGGAGAGTATCACCTTTTCTATCAGTTCTATCCTTACGACAGCGTGTGGGGTCCCATGCATTGGGGCCATGTGACAAGCAAAGATTTAGTCACATGGAAACAACTGCCTACAGCCCTCATCCCGGAAGAAGAAAATTGCTTCTCTGGCAGTGCCGTAGTCGATAGAGATGAATTGGTATTAATGTATACAGCGCATATTGAAAAACCTAACGAAGTGGCCAACCAGTCTCAGTACCTCGCCTTCAGTTCTGACGGAGTAAACTTTGAGAAATATGAAGGGAACCCAGTTATACCAGCAGCACCTAACGGTTCCCCAGACTTCAGAGATCCTAAGGCTTGGAAATACGAAGGCTACTGGTACGTTGTGATTGGAAGCAAAACTGATGATGAACGCGGTAGAGTTTTACTATACAGATCTGTAGACTTGATCAATTGGGAGTTCTTGACCGTCTTAGGTGAATCTGATGGAAGATTAGGATACATGTGGGAATGTCCTGATTTCTTTGAATTGGACGGAAAATATGTGCTACTCATGTCCCCTCAGGGAATGGAGCCTGATGGCGATAGATACAAGAACGTCCATCAGACCGGATACATAATTGGCAGCTTCAACTACGACACCTTCGAGTTTATCCCCGAAGTTGATTTCCAAGAAATTGACTATGGACATGACTTCTACGCTGCACAGACAACTGAAAACAAAGGTAAGAGGTACTTAGTAGCGTGGTTCAATATGTGGGACGTGCCTCACCCTGAAGATGTCGATGGTTGGGCAGGAGCTATGACTATCGTCCGAGAACTCAGTATTTCCAACAATCGCATTAACATGAAACCTGTACAAGATATGGTTTCTCTTCGAGAAAATATGATGCGTTCCGGAGCCATGAAAACTAACGAAGCGCTCGTCTTGGGCAAAGCTGCAGAACTAATCTTGGACGCAGATCTGAATCGCAATATCGAGATACAGCTGGAAGGTGTCGATGGAGGAGAAATGGCTTGGATAAGGTGGAATACCACATCGAATATAGTCACAGTTGATCGCGGTGATGACGACATTAGACAAGTAGAGTGGAAGCCTCTTGGCTCCAGGTCCTGGCAGCTGTTTTTAGACGCTAGTTCTTTGGAGTTGTTCTGTGGAGATGGCGAGGTGGTGTTCAGCAGCAGGGTGTACCCCGAAGGTGGCTGGAAGGTCTCCAATTTGAGCCCTCAGCAGATAAATGTAGCAGTTTATGCCTTGAGAAGAAGTGTCCCAGTGTAAAACGTAGCAAAAATTACTGACTCTCAACATGATAGATATTTCTGAATTTTAATTAAATTGGATATAATCAGATATAATAAATAAGTATAAGTGATTTGTTTAAGAAATTAATTTTGTTTAATTTCTTTCTTAACATTATTTTTCCTTCTTCGTTTAGATATAGTAGGCAAAGGATATATCGTTGCAAATTTCAATTTACCTTTTAACATCTTTATCCAAGTCTTCTTATCAATCTTGAAATTATATCGTTGCATAGTGAACCAAAGTTTACGAATCTCTTTCCAATTCTTAACAGTTGCTCCGATAACAAAAGGACTCCGACCTCTTAATCGGGATTGGTTGGTTAGAAGGGACGTGTATATAATTTCGTTCATTAGGCGCAGCTTGAAGTCGACTGGCCTTACGCCAATGTGTCTTGCCAGTAGGCCTGTGACGAAGACATCTTCGATAAAGTAGTAAGGAATCTTTCTCGAAGCTACCAACAGTTTCACCACCACATCTTGAGAATAAACGACAACGAATCCTGAAATGATATTAATCTTTATATGAAAATGTAAGAATCATAAAAAACGATACAAACGCATTACTCATATTTAAGCTTGTTTTATCAAGAGATCTCAAGATTGAGAGTTATATTATATGCATTTGACAAGCCATTTTGCACTGAAACTATATTTATAACACATTTGCTCGTAAAGGGTCTCTTATTACACCAATTTCAATATTGTATTGTATCTTATTACGTACTTGTGCGTAATCGTAATGTAAAATGCACGAGTGCTTTAAAACACACGAGTTTTTTTTAAATTAGGTAAAACGCACGGTTTATCCAACGGTACTTTTTTAAATCTTAGCAAAGAGTTTTTATAGCAGAAAAGTGGTCTACATTTTATAAATAAAATTAACTTTGGGAGATAAAGTATAATAAAATAAACATTTAATTCTTTGATTTAATTAATTTTTACAATAAATTACAACCATTTATCTGTAACAAAATAAAAAAAATATTAATTTACTTTATTAGTAATACTGGCTGGTTTTTGTTTCTTTGTACTATGGCTTAAAAAAGAAAGCGTTGATGCGCGCGCACATCCTAATTTGTGAATAAGTAAAAATTATTCCGCGCGCTTTTTATTTTCGCTGTATTGTTATTTTTTTATCTAGTTCTATTTATTTCCTCGCAAATATGTTATAAAACGTCGTACGACATACGTGCGCTTTGATAATTGCAGCCTCTGCCTTTTTATAGCCCTCGCCTACGGCTCGGGCTAGCAATATCGCCTCGGCTGTAATGATCAACCCACCGCACTTATATCGTAATGTACTATTCTGATACGAACTCAAACTCACTCTCAGTCTCAAGAGCTGTTTATCGATACGGGCCTGAATATTCATTCCGCTTACCACTGCAATAGCGAGGGTAACGTTCGAAGGGATATTCCTTACGAGAAATGTTCCAACTACCGAATACTCTTTGCACAGAACTGTTGGGTTTTAAAAAGCACGCAATCACTCCACTCCTTCCCCATCTGTTTGCTTGTAGAAGTTCGTACATCCTGTTCAAATCCACAACAGTATCATCATCTACCTTCACAATGAATTTTGCTTCAGGACAGTGGTGCTTCACCCATTTTAGTATCATAACATGCTTATAAGAAAGGTTTCTATATGTATCCACGAAGTTGCCTTGAACTATATCTCCGTAGAGGTCAATTTCCCCACGGATTCGCCTAGTTAGATCATCAGCTTCAGACAGACCTAAGAAGAATATGACTTTCATTTCGTCATCCCATCTGCCCCAAGTCCTCCTTATAGCCTTCCTGAAGTCTACATTCTCTGGAGCTGAAGGTACTGTCACTATCACAAATTCTTCACTACTGTCCGAACACACTTGTGGATTCAGTACGAATTTGAATCCTTTGTAGTCTATCAGAAGGTCGTAGATGTCTCCTGGAGGTTCCATGTTGAAATTTAATTGTTCTGGGGTTTTGAAGTGATTCAATAAACACAAAATTATTGGTGATGTGACAATAATTAGTAACAATAACTTTCTATTACATTTATTAAGCGTTCTTACGTCCATAATAGGGTTCAGCATTGGTTGTAAATCTTGTATGTCGTTGTTTACAACATAAAAACATTATGTTCGCTCGTTGTCTTCACTTCTAAAGTAAATTTGTTTTATGATATGAATAAAATGGTCCATTCATTATAAAAGTTTAAACCAATGCGACCTACCTACTGTCGTTAAGAAACAGTAGTTTAATTTATCAGAAATAGCGATTTGTTTAACTTTTTCACAAATTAAAATCATTCTACCGCATCCAAAATAATCGTGATCTGCTCTTATTCCAGTCTACTCTCTTTATATGAAAATTGTTATAGAAAAATTATACAACAAGATTAACATGCGTGATCTGTCAAAAGAGTAACTGAATAGGTTTAAAAAATATATCATTTACGAAAGAAAAGGGACATTTCGCGGACTGTGCATTGCAAAACGCTTAAAAGCCGAATTCGGGATTTGGTAGAGCAGGGGATTTAAACGATCATCCGTGGAATGCGAGGTGGAATGGTATTGACGAAATGCCAGATCGCAAACTGAACCAGCAAAAGCCGACAGCAACTTGCATTTCTCACAAAATATGAGCGGGAGTTCTATTTTTCCTAGGACAATGATGATGATGACTTGGTGGGTAGAGAAATTACATAAATCATTGCAAGATCGATTTGACGTATTATACATGCAATGCAGCCCACACGCATCCCACTCATTTCATAAAAATATCCGCATTTTTAATATTCGTTTTAATAAATCATCTTGTCGTGACAGTAACGTGTTGCCTCTCGACATTCAGCCATTATCTGCTCGCTGAAATCATTATTATGCAGAACAAAAAAAAACTTATGTAATATTTTTGCCCCCTTGTTTGTTGTTAACGGCACTATCAACGAAACTGAACAACTTTCTCGAATAAATTCTGTCAGGAAATTAAAAAAGTAAAAGAATTGGCTTTCCCATACAAACTCTCTGCATGAGGCCGTGGCGGTTGTGTTGTATGGGGAAGTAAGTACTTTTTTTATTTCCTGAAAGACTTTTTCGAAAAAGGTTTTTCGTTTCGATGACAGAGCAACCCCTCAGTTTGCCGAAGCGCTACCAGTCATAGTTCATAATCATGGAGTAATATAGCATAATTAACTTTATACTACACCTGTTCGGAATGTACATTAGTTCTTACTTTAAAAAAAAGGGAAGAAAGTACGTAAATCCGAGCGAACTTATGCGGGTGGCAAAAATGGGTGTTCTAGGTACATTACTTTTTTTTACCTCCACGGATAGATACCTAAATAAATAAACCAAATATAGGTCTCAGGAGAAAGTGCCATACCAACTTTTGTTCAGGAGGCGATTTTATTGAAACCTCTTTTTCACCTTTATTTTTATCAACATATCATGAAGGTCATCAGTACATGTAACAACAACAGATAGATAATTTTGAGAGCATTTTTGATGACGACTGCTTGGTTAGAGTTTCTGAGGTTAGAGTAACCATCCCTCTCGCTTCCACCTCTCGGGCTCGAGCTGCTGTACGAGTGTGCATCTGCAATATCTGCATGTGCATGGTTCAAGTGAATTTCGCTCATTCTTGCACTATTCTTCGCCTGCAAATTTTTATCAGTTTGTTTTTATTTACTTATTTTTATTTTATTATTTATTTAGTTCCATGCTGGACTGGGAGTGATAGAAAAACATAGAATGTGCCAGCAGTATCTCCTCCCGTGCATGCTGTAAAAATCAGCTAAGGGAATCGAGGGTTTCAGTGTATTGCAATTTAGGTGATGGGCTGACAACCTGTCACTACATAATCATCATCTGTATCAACCTCTTCGTAGGTATATTAACCCTCAAAACTTGTCAGACGTGGCGGAACGACCTATGTTTAGGTCGTTTTTGCTCTGCCTACCCCATTAGGGATAAAGGCGTGATTTTATGTATGTATGTATGTTTTTATTTGAAAATATCAAATCTATACTCTGTAAAATATAGGATGGTAGCTGCGACAGAGGCCATTCAAAAGAAAATGTATCTGAATCTGTCACAGTACCATCCTTTTTTTAAACTTATTATAGTCTAGTGATTGTCAATGACGGTGGCAAATCTACATACATATAATCACGCCTTTATCCATGATGGGGTAGGCTGAGCAAAAATGACCTAAACAAAGGTCGTTTCGTCACGTCTGACAAGTTTTGATTACAGATGATTATGTAGGTAATATCGCTATAGTGACGGGTTGTCAGCCCATCGCCTAAATTGCAATACACTGAAACCCTCGAATCCCTTATCTGGTTTTTACAGCATGCCCGGGAGGAGATGCAGCTGGCACATTCTATGTTTTTCTATCACTCCCAGTCCAGCATGGAAGTAAGTGGCAAATCTCATTGAGAATAAGCATTTTAGTGTGTCAGCGCAACAAGTACTCTCCATGTTCCTTTAATCCTGTGTTTCTGATGAGAGAGTATGCTGACATGATCAATCAGAGACGATCAGAGCAATCAATCAATCAATTAGTCAATCAATCTATCAATCAATCAGGGACATGACCTGTCACATGCCCAAACGATAGAAGACAGCATGGATCATCTTCATTTTCGAATATTGCCGTAATCCGCCTTGCAATGTCCTAACCGAACAAGAAATAACAACTCATGAAAGTCATTGTCCTCCACAATAAAAGCCAGAGATCGCTGGCCCACAGATGTAGTCAAGAGATGTAGAGACACACCTTGGACATTAATTTATCAGAACAGCTTCAGTGCAAGCAACTGCCTCCGTGGTCTAGTAGTCAAAGGGGGGGGACCGAAAGCATGATATTTGTTAGCTGAATCACCTGATTATAAAAAAAAAAAAGGATTCCGTGCTTCGGAGGGCACGTTAATCCGCTGGTCCCTGTCTGACACCAGGGTTCATCGGGTCGATCGACTCGAAACCCACCCGACAAGAAGAATAAGAAGAAGAATGGACTCACCCGTTCATGTATAGTATCGTTAATCAAGTCAACATAACGGGACACCAAAGTGAAGACGCTGGTTGAAACCGCCATAGGCTCATCGCCGGAAGAACACTCCATCGGACCCATTGACGTCACACCTACCTGAAATTAGAACGGGGAAAGATTTTTGGAACAAATTTAGACCTGGCTGTACACCCCAGGCCATAGATTCCATATAAGATTCATGTAGTCTATGATCTGTATGATCCCCGTGAAACGGTAATTATGAGTTTTGCAGGATAAAATGGTGATGAATAAGGAGACCTTACCAGAGTGTTATTGAAGACGACTGGTTCTCCTAGATCCCCAGTGGATACTCCACGGTAACTCTGCCGTAATGCATGGTGCGCAAGTAGACCTTCAGCAGCTTTTACTAGAGTGTTATGTCAAACACACACCTATCACCAATTACGAGGAGGACATATCAAGGATTAGCAGCAGAAGCTCTTACCAGAGTATTGTTAAATACGACTGGTCCTCCTGAATCCCCAGTACACACCCCCCGGGACCTCTCCCCCGGAATGGACTGGGCGCATGCGCAGTACAACCATGTGGTTCTATCACAGTGCATGGTGCGTAAGTAAACCTTCAGCAGCTCTTCGGCGTCAGGGTTAGTTGTGCGGCCGAAGCCTAGGATCTGGAACAATTCAGTTGTGAGACTTCTTGATGTATGTATACCTAGATGGAAAGAGCCATATTGTATTTACATAGATTCTAACCAAATTGGCGTGGTACGAGGACTATCTCCTCTCCTAGCTGTCTGAAAAGTCCGACTCCACTCCAATGTCTTCAAACCCACATAAGGGGCAGTAGTGGGTACTAAGATGGTTGTCTGTTTGGCTTGTGAGCTGTGACTACCCTGAGTCTAGTGCTTAACAGTTTGCTATGGTCTGTCAGTGTGATAAGAACGATAATGGCCCTGAGTAACTCAACTCATCCATCGCAAATAAATGCAATAATGAAAGAAAGATGAAATAAGATTAATCGATCTTCGATGTGTCGCCAAAACTTGATTCCGAATTGATTCATTCCATTTATAATATTTTTAAACAAATTATTACCTTCAAATCGCTTCCACCAAACTTAATTTCAGCTCCTGCATTGCGCAACGCTAGCAGGTCCGTGAAGCGTTTCGCAGGGAAAGCTAGGAGCAAGGCCTGCTGGGTCTTGACCAGCCCGATGTCGTGGTGCAACAGTACCACGTCATCTCCACGACCCTCGTCTTTTATCTCGAAGTTGAAACTAGAAGAAGTATTTTGAAGGTTTCAACAACATTTGATAAGCGTGAAGATATTAAAAGCTACGGGAACAATTTTACTATGAAGTTACTTTAGTCTAAGTACATAATTATAATTGACTGCCTCCGTGGTCCAGCGGTCTGAGCCATGGGCTCAAGGCCCGGAGGTCCCGGGTTCGATTCCCGGCGGGGGACAATGACTTTGTGTTGTTGTTTCTAGTTTGGTTAGGGCATTGCAGGCTGATCACCTGATCGTCTGAAAAGAAAGATGATCCATGCTGTCGAATGGGCACGTAAATAGTCGGTCCTGCGCCTGATTTCTCTCTGCTCGTGTCAGTCAATCTGTCCCATCAGAATAAGAGATTGAAGGAATAGAGAGTGCACCTGTGTGTAGCGCGAACACTTGGGCACTAAAAAATAATCCTGCTCAGTTGGCCTATCTCTGGGAGATTGGCCGCCATCACTGAAAATCGGTGGGAGGACTATTATAATTATAATAATAGGAAAATGCCACCTCATTGTCTGATGAAATGATGAATATGTTAATGAATGGGGTATTATGTTCATTATCAGCTGATATACGACCCCATCGAGTCTACCCAGAATCAGGACGGTCGGGCCTCAGTCGACCACGTGGGCCCGTTATGGATTGGTCGACTTCAAAATCGTCAAGAAGAAGAACTAAAAGGAAATGTACTGGGTATCAGGCACAGCTTCATGCAGACTGATGTGATGTGATGTGAGGAGTCGCTCAGTCAACAAAAGGAAAATCTATCAAGAAATAAAAAAATACATCCCCATACAAACACTTTGATCAGACAATTTGTATAGGAAAGCCCAAAAATATTTTTCATTTCCTAAAAGAATTTCTTTGTGGAAGTTATTCAGTTTCATTGACTGCGCAACCCCTATCAGTTTGAAGGAGAAGCTGTCCCTTACACCCTATGAGTTACCCTGGATGTTGAAACCCGTGAGTAATAGTTGCTTTATCACTGTTATTCTTCGGATCCCGAGTATTATACAGCACGTAATGCAGATCCGGTGTGATGCAGTGTGCTGCTGTCAGCACAAACTTTGGCGTGATGATGGTTCCAGTGCATTTCGCACTCAAATATCCGTCAGTCAACAGGCAAGTTCCAGGGAACTCCTCGATATTCGCCGCTTCGCCCCCGAAAATCCTCCTGGTCCCTACAAATAGTTTCTTGTCCATGTCACGAAAGAATCTGTAAGTGCCATTGCCAAAGGAATGTTGAGCGCACAGAAGGATTATTAGTACAGTAATTTTCATAGTTACGATTGTAGATTTTAACGTTTCATAATAAATTTTGTTAAAAAGTAAACAAAGTGATTTTTGAAAGAATTTTGCAATTTGGCACATGTGATATAATGACGCACAGATGAAAAGCAAAAAGAAGAGTTGTTTTAGGAGTTTTTATTCTAATAGCTATCTTTTTATCCGTGGAAGACTGGTATAAGATGGTTTTTTTTTTCAAGTATCCCTATAGGGCTAGACCGGTAGGGATACTTGGAACGGGGGGACGATTGTAGTAAAATGGTATCTAGATCTAATTAGGTAACAAGAAAAAAACAGTAAGCACACTAACTTGAATTGAAGAATAATACGTAAATAGATGCCTCTTTGGAGAGTACCTATAGGGCACAGAACAGAAAGCCCGCTCTCGCTGTCTGTCACAATAGCTACCCAAAGACAAGGATTGCTACTGTATTGATTCTGATTTTCAGTAGGTAGGCACTAGAACACATGGATTTGTTCACACCTACATCGTGATCAACATGATATTATGACTTAGAGGGGTGACAACATATATCTACTTTTTTTTAACTAGAAAATTATATATTATATTATCAAAGATTGTAAGGCCGTAACATCGCGTTCGTAAAACGCTATACAAACTCACGCTTACTGCGTGTTTCATATGCGTTCGCAAAACGCAATGCAAACGCAAGCATCAGATTTGCCATAACCATAACCATAGGCCTTGCGTTTGCTGAGCGTACAAGTTGCGTCCTACTTGCGTGTCAAAAACGTGATGTGCAAAGATTCTGTACGTTACTAGGGGTAAGTTGTTCAGTTTCAGGGGTAGGTTCCACAACCTAAAGTTTGATGAACATGTATTTTATCCGTTTGCTGATACTAACAATACAATACATTTTATTGCACAAAAACACAGAAATTACAAATTAAATAAACAGAAAAGTTGTACAACAAAACGAAACCAAGTTATATTCACCTTCCAGGATAATATAGAAATTAAAAAAAAGTGAATATTTGCAGTTTTTAGTTGTATTCAAGCAACCAAATACGCTGCAAGAATAATATTATCGGTTATTATTCATTATTCACACAATATTGCTTCGTCGTCGTCGTCGCGATAGTTTTGACAACCGGTTGAAATCCATCCAGAAATACCTAGAAACGTCACGTCAATGTGTGCAAAAAGGTGCTATCGTATTGAGCGGACCATCTGTCTGGGCGCCCGCCGCGCTCATAAGTAATCTGTGGTATAAGTTATAAACATATTAGTAGGTAAGTTAAACTTAATTAAAACCCTTTTGAATCATGTTCACTTGAATAAATGAATGTTTATAATTTTAATGTGCCCTTCCACCCTTCAACTTTAAAACACTTCTAACTTTTGCGGTTTCTATTGAATCGGTCCTTTTCAGGCCCCTTTGCGGTTGTATTCTGTTCTGACCCTCCTGAGAGCCTTAGCAACACATTCAATGGGCGTTTTTCCATTAGACGGCACGTCCACGGCAACGGCATGGTATCGTCGACGGTATCGTGGAATAGAAAATCAATGAAATGATATTGCACGCTTTTCCACTTGACGGCGGCACAGCAACGGCACGGCATTGATTCCCATCGGTATCATGTATGTGTTATGTATTCTTACATTAGGTCTGTGATTCGTACGATGCATGCGCGTGTGTGTGTGTGTGCGCTCAGATTGGAACTTCTTCTTCTTTTTCTTAGCCAGTAGATTTTCGAGTCGATCAACGACCCGATAAACCCTGGTGTCAGAGTTTTCAAACCGCCTAGTAGCACAGCTATAGCCTCTGACATGGTTCAGTAACGACCACTATCAAAGACAGCGACCGGGACCGACGGCTTAACGTGCTATCCGAAGCACGGAATCCTTATTCTTTTCGGACAATCAGGTGATTCAGCCTGCAATATCCTAACCAAACTGGGGAAAACCTCACAAAGTGATAAATTGACAAATATCAACTTTGTGTTCCTCCCCTGGGAATCGAACCCAGGACCTCCGGATCGTAAGCCCACGGCTTAGACCACTAGACCACAGAGGTAGATTGGAATACGTTATTACCGTCCTAGTGGAAAAACAGAGCCTCGGTACCGTGATGTTGTTCATGTTATCATGCCGTTGCCGTGCCGTCTAGTGGAAAACAGTCATCGTACTTTAAGTTAGACCGCTGTAGAACAAACTTATTCCAGTTTTGAAATTGTCATGATTGGACCCCTGGGTTTTGAGAACGGAACAGATAGTGGAAATTCATCAAGATAATAGAAGTGACTACCATAAACTAATACAATATGAACTATATTATAAACTTGCAGTGCAGTTCTGCTAGCTTGCGAGGTTCGCGACCGGAAATGGCGGAAAATGCATTTTGTTTTTTTTTTTCAAACTCCAAATTGCGCTATAGGATTTTCCTTATGGCGGTACCACACATGGCTATTTGTATTTGCTTATTTGTGTTTGCATTGTTTGCCAAAATATTTGACAAATAGGCAAATAGGCAATACGACCAACCACACATGGCGTCAAATACCAAATAATCAAACATATTTGCTAAGTAGGTACACCTGTCAAAATGGACGTTGCACTTGCAGCTGGATTTTAATAGGATAAACACTTGAATAGAGAAGTAGAGATAAGAGGTTATGTCCGCGCTGATGACAATAGCTGACAGAAGCACAGAGTATATAGGTATGGCAGGAGCCGGCCGACCATGTGTGGCCAGCATATTTGCGTGTTTGTTTATTTGTCTCCTTTGATGTGCCTTGAAAAACCGACAGATGTTCGGTAAGCCATGTTTGATTAGATGCCATTAGATTTATTTTCACTTTGAGACAAATAGACATTACACTTTTGACAAGAAAGGAGTATTTATTACCGGGCCAGGCATATATGTGTGCCTCTCCCGAGCTAGGGGATTAAATGTGCTTAGCTTGTAAACTTTACAATGTAAAGTATCACGCCTAGTAATATGCCACGTCTAACAAAAAATTTAAAATTGAAAAGTGTATCGTTGTCATTGTCAGCCCATCGCCTAAAATACGTCCAATCTAAAACACACCCTCTAATCCCTTTTCTGACTTCTACAGCATGCCCGAGAGGAGAAGCAGCTGGCAAATTCTATGTTTTCTATCGCCCGCAGTCCAGCATGGAAGAATATTTATTTATTAGCCTATTTTCTTCTTCAATATATACTATGTAAGCAAACAGAACAGCTTAGAAATGTGATAAATAGAATTGACACCCTTGCATTGTCACTTCGGTGCTGATATATTACGTTTGAGGATAAGATTTATAGTTTCCGCACTTGTACTACTATTATACGGGACAGCGTACCGAATAATATTGCTCAGTCAACGAAACTGAACAATTTACACCAGGATATTCTTTCAGGAAAAAGAAATGACTTTCCCATACAAAGTGTCCACCTCGATCACAATTTGAATGGAAAAGCAAAAAAAAAAACATTTCCTGAAAGAATTTCCAGGTGAAAGATGTTCAGTTTCGTTGGCTGAGCAACCCCTATCAGTATTCGGTACGCTGTCCCTTACACCCGGTATATTCTGTGCATGTAGGTATGTATGTTAACATGGCACATGGTTATTTATTACTGTATCTGTACAACCTAATTTACAACACCACTGGAGCAAGGGTGTTTCTACCGGGTGTAAGAGTTTTTTTTTTTAATAGGGTTTTACGGCTCTGGAAACTAAGTCCTTTTGAGCCAGTCTTATAATATCTTCTTCCTTCTTTTCTTCATTTAAAATGTATCCATATATTTTTTTACGGATACGAACCAAATACGGAGCAGTGCAAAAATGCCCGACATTAAGAAAAATCTTTGACGGACAAACTTTTGAAAAAGGAAATTGGCGTATCGGACCGTAAATCTTTTTAAATAGGCAAGATCGCGATAAAAGAGTTTTTGGAATCATTCTGTGGACTTTTTTTCCATGAAAACCTTTTTAAAAGGCTAAGTTAGAGATTAAATCTGAGGAAGGATTCGGAAGTGGTTACGAAAGCATCAAAGATTTAAATATCAGTGCCTATAAAAGAGGTATGGAGAGGAGTGCCTATTAAGAAAACTAGAAAAAATATACCTATATCGGTAAAAATAAGAGTAAAAAAATACTTCTATGGTCAGTTACATGTAGGTTAACTACTAATCCTACAGCCTTCCGAGGCCGTGTGCTCTAAGTTATCAGTTCATCATTATCGTTAAATGCAGAGAAAATGCCGTTTACTAGGTTGTTAATGCTCTGACTACCCCGTAAGGTACAAGTTGTCTACTTTAATATCTTTACAGGTGTAACACCTACTACAGCAAGCCCTGATATAAAATTCTAAAGAAACTACAAGAACAAAAACATGTTCTAATGAACGAACTACTGGAGCGTTGTCGTTGTTTCTTATTTATTTATTTACCTGTCTTTAACCGACTTCGCGAAGAAATGAAGGTAGAGTCTGTGCGAAAAGAGAACAGGCATGGAATTTGAGGGCGCGCATTTGTATTTAATTAACTGCCGCTTGGTCGTGTAAGGATTATGTCCAGGTCTTTAACAGTAACCTTTATTTTTTGGAGGTTTTAGGTCAAAGATCCAGGCATAAACACCACGCAACCAGCCGTGGGCTAATTAGTACAAATGTGCGCCCTACAATTCTATGCCTGTTCTCTTTTCTCACAGACTCTGTATGTATGCAGGAATGTATGAATGTTAATTAATTTGTGTTTTGGTGCTCTAGAGACTAAACTCGAAAACCAACTTTGATGATTCTTATGTTAATCGATTGGTCTTCATCTTGCGAGTGTCATTAAAGAAATGGACCTTAATCGAAATAAAATATGGGGGAAGTTACATAAATAAGTATACTTAAGTCTTAAGTATAAAATGCGATAACCTATATTCAGTGGGGTAACATGAAAAGATATTTGAAAATTACCTTCAGAGTTCTCCTATCATTTTTAAATGTGTCGGAATTATTTTGAATCTAAAACGATTAAAATTTTAAAAGTTTGTTTTTTAATTGCAGTTGGGTTTTTAATAAAAAAAGTCTTGCTGTCTACGTCTGAGACAGGACAGAGGCGGAATTATGAACAACTTTTCTTATGTTGACTAGCAGCCCGAGGCTAGTCTACAACGGCGTATTTTTTTTTGTGACGCAGGTAGACCAATGGCAGTGGCTGTAGAAGAGCAAAAATAGCCAAAACGTACAATATAGGATAGGAGATGTAAAATTTCTTGCCATGCATAGCACTGTAGATGGACAATCGCATGCATGGATATTTCTGGATTGATAAACATAGCAGTCTTCAAGAATATAGAAAAACATAGAATGTGCCGGCTGCATTTCCTCCTGGGAATGCTGTAAAAACCAGCTAAGGGATTCGAGGGTTTGAGTATTGTAATTTAGGCGATGGGTGAACAATCTGTCACTATAGCAATATACAGATCAATCTGGAATAACCCTCAAAACTTGTCAGACGTGGTTGAACGACCTTTGTTTAGGTCGTTTACGCTCTGCCTACCCCGGATAAAGGCGTGGTTTATTTATGTATGTATGTATATTTGACGATAGCTTATGATGATGCGTCAGCATTATAAGGGCTCATGTGACGAAGGGCAGGATCTTCAGAGATCCCTGAATGTATGCTTCCTTGATAAATAGATGCAATAAATAAACAGGCCTTTGCGACATTTGCTTTTACTTTACATGTTGTTGGATTTATAATATAACGAGATTTTCAGACACATTTTGCATGCAATAGTTTTTTTTTTGTTTTTTCAATTCGTCCCATTTTATGATTGAGACAGGCTAAAGCTTTTTGCCATACCGCCTATTCATACGTTCAAATATTTCTGTCGTAGTCTTTTAAAATGAACTTCTTTCGTATTAGTCAAATCTAGATTATTTAAAAAAAAAAAACTAAGTAGGTACGTTATTTCAGGGAGGATATTTTGTCCCATAAGGTTATAGAGAGTTAACAACCTATACTATATACCTTTTTTTACATAGCATGAGCATCACATGTCAAACGCATACATTTTATGACAGTTATAAATGAGTCTCTTTCGCATCTGTGATGTTTTTATATTTTCTACCTGCTGTCTGACAAATACTATTGTAAAATTATTGAAGGCCAATCTCCTTCAGAAAATTTCAATTTAAAAATTCGCGGACTGTGTCATGACCATGAGTCAAGTAAATTGGCTCAAACTATACATCTATTGTAAATTCCATGTTTTGTTTTGAGTATAGTGCTAAGGTACTCCCTCAGGGCCTATAATTAATGGCTAAGGCGAGGTCAAGCGGCTAACCGATGCCAATCAACAGGCGACGGCTAAGAATTAATCAGAACAGGTCTCTCTAGAGAGATGTAACTTATTTAGCAGAAAAATAAAGGAATTTGTGATGAAGAAGTGCTGACGTTTCTCCGTTCTATTCAAACAACAGGACGGAAATATCGATTTTGCGTTTTCCAAAACCCTTCGAAAAAAAGTTGTTCAGAGCTAGGCCACTAAGGGCAGCAACACGTTCGGCGCGGAAGGTTCTGTTAAACACGCTGTCAATGCTTTTTGCAATTGGCCTCGATTCGGAAATAGCTTCAACTTAACTAATTTAAGTTTAGTCCTGTCACTTTCTCAAATTTGAATAAAATAGAGACAGCAACACAACAGCTGATTATAATTGTGTCAAACTGACGTATAACGCTCAAAATAAGTCAAATTAAGTTGTGATGTGAAAGGGTCCCAACTAAAATGCGTTTCGTTTCGTGCATTCGATCTATGTGACAGGTTTATAATAAGTCCGTCTATACTGCCATCCTTTTCTGTTCGCTCGAGATGGAAAGTGACAGGACTAAACTTAAATAACCTACTACAACACACTTGCCGCGAGTATTACCCTAGTATTACCCCTGACATTCTACTTGTATTATTACCATCAGCTCATATACGTCCCCACCAAGTGGCACGAGCCTTCCCTGAATAGGGCGAATGGGCCGTAGTCAAGCACGAGGGCCCAACACGGATTGGTTGACTACACAACCTTTGAATTTCATCGTAGGTGTGTGCAGGTTTCCTCACGATGTTTTCCTTCACCGTAAAAGCGCCGAATAATCGTACATATGAAATTTGAGAACAGAAAAACACATCGTTACTTGGTGGGATTCGAACTACGACCCCCTACACAGGAGGGAGGCAGCGG
>JARACY010005071.1:0-23580 GCA_029255725.1 Scrobipalpa atriplicella | reverse complement strand
AAGTGATAAAATCACCAGGGGAAAACTCATTTCTCAGCAGTGGAAACCACAGGATTTTTCCACCCTGGACTGAATTTTCTAGCTTCTCTTCCCGGGCATACTGTTACCTAGAATTAATAGAGGGACTGAGGATTTTACTGATTTACAATTAAGGCGAAAAGCTGACAACCTATCACTAAGTATAATTGTGTTGGCTTGTGTAATAAGCATATATTCATTTAGTTAGTAATTGTAAAATAGGCTGCAATTAACATTTCCGGATACATTAAAAAAAATAACAATAAGTTCGTTAAAATCTGGTCAAACCATAAATCCAGTTAATTATGTCATTTACCCTTTGCGCGTACGCAACGCAGTGAGGCGGCCGCGCATTCATTATTGCTTTAGCATAGTTTTATAGCATAGCTTGAACAATAGAGGGTCAACGAACTGCACTAAGGAATTGTAATCTGGAATTAGATTATAGTAGGTTAGACTGGGCTAGACCGCGCCTAGGTCATAAATGTAGCAGAGGTTAATCAAAACAATCATGCAAGCTTTTCGTATGAAATTATACAATACAGTAATTTTTTACTTTCGTGTATAGAATTTGGATTATTAATTAGCTTATGTATTCTGCCAAATCTTGTTTTGTTGTTATCTAATAAAAGTTGATGACAAATTTCGGTCATTCGAGGTGCCTCGATTATTTAAAATAAAACCTAAATAAATCCTAAAACCGTGTGCTTTGATTTGATCAGCGGAGTTCCCTGTCGGATTCAAGTTGACCAAGAAAAAATAAATAAGTAATATCAAAATAATTTCAAAAAGGGAAATCTAAATCATTAAGGTTTTGTCTAAGGGGTTTGTGCACTCATCCATATTAGATTCGTATCCAATTCGTATCCGAAAAAAAAAACATATGAAACGGATATGGAAGGTGCACAAGCTGTCATACATTTACTAGGAAGGCCAAATTGAATACGAATGTAATATGGATGAATGCACAAACGCCCTTAGACAAAACCTTAATGATTTAGATTTCCCTTTTTGAAATTATTTTGATATTACTTATTTATTTTTTCTTGGTCAACTTGAATCCGACAGGGAACTCCGCTGATCAAATCAAAGCACACGGTTTTAGGATTTATTTAGGTTTTATTTTAAATAATCGAGGCACCTCGAATGACCGAAATTTGTCATCAACTTTTATTAGATAACAACAAAACAAGATTTGGCAGAATACATAAGCTAATTAATAATCCAAATTCTATACACGAAAGTAAAAAATTACTGTATTGTATAATTTCATACGAAAAGCTTGCATGATTGTTTTGATTAACCTCTGCTACATTTATGACCTAGGCGCGGTCTAGCCCAGTCTAACCTACTATAATCTAATTCCAGATTACAATTCCTTAGTGCAGTTCGTTGACCCTCTATTGTTCAAGCTATGCTATAAAACTATGCTAAAGCAATAATGAATGCGCGGCCGCCTCACTGCGTTGCGTACGCGCAAAGGGTAAATGACATAATTAACTGGATTTATGGTTTGACCAGATTTTAACGAACTTATTGTTATTTTTTTTAATGTATCCGGAAATGTTAATTGCAGCCTATTTTACAATTACTAACTAAATGAATATATGCTTATTACACAAGCCAACACAATTATACTTAGTGATAGGTTGTCAGCTTTTCGCCTTAATTGTAAATCAGTAAAATCCTCAGTCCCTCTATTAATTCTAGGTAACAGTATGCCCGGGAAGAGAAGCTAGAAAATTCAGTCCAGGGTGGAAAAATCCTGTGGTTTCCACTGCTGAGAAATGAGTTTTCCCCTGGTGATTTTATCACTTAAAACACAGTCGTTTAATCCCCTAAAGCTATAAATTGGAAAAGGTATATTAGGTACATCTAATATCTGTTTGAATATAACATACATGTTCTTTTAAATATGAGTACAGCTAATTATCGTATTATGTCATATCAAATCTACTTTTGTTAGACTAATGGGCAACAATCCCGGAACCTCATTAAATTAAAATAAATTCCTATTGTCGGTAAGTAAGTTCAAGTGTGAATAAAATATTATTTTATAATTCAATTCGCGGACGTGCACAACCTTTCTGTAGTTGCAAAGCCAAAGAAATTTGATCCTTATTGGACTACATAATTCGGACCAAATTCGCGTGTACTAAAAACATGTCGTCAAGAAATTCGTCTCGTATGCCGTAAACTGTACGATAAAGTTAATAGAGACGTTGTTTTGATTATGGAAACAGCGATATTACATTACGATTGGTACTTGAAAATTTGTGCGTAGTTTGGTTTGTTTTCGTAGAATAAAATATTCGTGTGATAACCTTATCACTTCGATCCCTTAGTTACTAAGGCCCGTATTTATAATAAGCTCTCAAGAGTGACAGCGAGTTAGAGCTCGTATCCGAAATGTCATTTCAGTACAACGCAATCTGTCAAATCCATACTTAATATTGCTCTCAATCTTCAGATTGCTTTATAAATATGAGCCTTAGTTTCATAAATATTTTGAATACCTAAAACAGAAAAGATTATAAATGTAGTGACGGGTAGTTAACTGGCTTTCATGCCCCAAAAGAGAAGCAGCTGGTACATTCTATGTATTTTGTTGTTTACTGTCCAGCATTTAAGTACGTCAATACTGAAAAGCAACATTGCATTGATTGATGGAAATAGGCGCAATATAAAAGTTTATTTTGAAGAAGTGCCCAAAGTTTTTAATAATTTGCACTTAAATCGCGAATCAGCCAGTGATCAAGCATCAATACAAATTAATAAGGTAGCTGCCGTGAAATAAATAAAATAACGTTAACCTACTTCCGGAGTACGAGGTCTGTCAGACTGTCTGATTGCAATATTGATACGGTCAGCATAAAAGCCTGCCAACGAATTTTACTGAAGTAAAATGTGTTTGAAACTTTGAACTTCAGTTCTTGTAAAATCAGGTGCCCAAATATTTTGAAGGTTTATAAAGAAATACGAGGCGGATAATAGCGGCAAAGTAACTGCTGGACATGTGGCTCCATCCCCCATGTCTCCCCCTATTTTGCCATCGAATCAGCTTGACAGGTGGTATGGAGAGCGTAGTGCCAGATATTACAATACCAGACAGCGCTGGTGCCGTTCCTTGGAAATATACCTAAGTGCCGAATAAACTACACTTGAAAATTAAATGTACCTAGAGTCAAGTCATTCTTGCATTCGGTTCGAGGCTTGTATGCTGACAGTACCTGCGCCTGAGTCGACCGCACTCAAGGTCCTTCCGATCACCTTTCTACAGCACATGCCGCTTGGGAAATGCTATTGTGACCTCTGACGGAACTGTTGAGGCTGATAAAGTGTGTTCGCCTTTTAGCTCATTTTGTGTTTGTAATAAATCACACTGCAGCAAGGAGGTTTTTCTACATCTGAATTATATTAGGTATATCCCGAAATAAGAAACTTGTTTGTCAAAATATAAACAGGTACCTCCTACAGGTCCTATAAAGGGTGCAATATCAGACTCTGTAAAAAACTAAATGCCGATTTAACTTCATATTTCTAAGTACCTACATGAATACGTAATTTTTATTTGCATATTCTTATGACTGTATTTATTTGTTTAGGTAAATTCGTCACTTTCCAGTGTAATTTTTTTCAAGTCTCCCACCAGCATGACCAATGTTTTGACTCATACATTTTACAGAAAATAAAGCTGCAATCTAAAGTAAAAAATTCCTCTTTCATTCTTAGAATGCATGCGTCATTCACAAACCCAGTCCAAAAATGTGCTTTAGAATCCCACTCACTAATTGATGAAAAAAAAAGCAAAATGAAGGTTTGAATATCAGGTTTGAAGGGTAAGCGAGTCGGGTTGTGGAAAACTTTGGATATCGCATATTCTAAAAAAAAAACACGCATTATGCTGCCGGCACTTTAGCCCAAAAGATACGGAGAAATATAGGCCAATTATCAAGTATTCAAGATGTTTTTAAAATGTTTAAAGGCTGAAACTATAGGTTAAAACCTGAAGCTATAAGTAAAAATTAGATAATTATTTTTGAATATTTTGACGGGGGGCTTTCAGACTTCAACTAAATTAAACTACTTATAGAGTTAAACGAAAGATTTGATCCAAAAATAGAAGAAATAACCCAATCCCTACAATACCAGTATCACTGACGCATTATTCACTGCTTTGGGTCACAAACGTCACAGTCAACATTGAAGATTCACCTCCAAACCTCTTACACCACCAAAGGACGCGTCTCCAATTAATCTCTTCATCTGAGCATCACGTCTGGTATAGCAATGAGCAGGTACTTGAGTAAGCAATGAAACGGAGCGGGGTATTGCAACATGAAGGTCAAACAGCTTACTGACAGGCATGGTGCTTATGGGAAAGCTTATGGTGAAGATACCATGATAAAATATTAGGTTTTGAGTTTGGCAGTTTTTACCGGCAAAGTCACTTAAAAAGTCATTAATATCTAATGGATATCTGATTTTCATATATCAGCATTAACTATTACATAGTAATGAGAAGGTAATATTTATTAAAGTAGGAATATCGTCATTGAGGTATTTTTCCTTTAACACTTTAATTAAAATATAAGGAAACGTCGCATAAAATATTCCTTTTAAAATGGACTCGCTATAGCTTACTGCAAAATAAAACGAGGTAATACCCCTTGAGATCCAAAGACAATATATTCTATATTTATATAAGGATTTCAAAAGTGGAGGGATGAAAGTCATGTAAGGAAAAGTATGCAGATGAAATTGTTGGCAGTGGACACATGAAGAGGAGAGGATCTTGTGAAAAAGGGAAAAGATGACAAAACAGACGAAAAGGACTGGTGTAAAAAATTTTGGTGTGAGTGTAGAAATGATGGCTAAAAGAGATTAGTAGAAGAAGAAAACACACTGCGTCGATCACAAATAATGGGATAAGGGGAAGCGAATGATGATGAAATTGAGTTTATAAACGAAACAAAAGCTGTCGCCGAATCCAAATATTAAGATCAAGCGAATGATAATGAGTCTTCATCATGTAGTAATACTATGGTTTTATGTGGTGATCGGAATTCGAGAAAGAACAAAGGGCTAAAGAAGTATTTTATTACAGTCTTGAATGTACAATTAATCACGGTAACTCAATAAGCGGAACGCAGGGTTCTCAAGACTTCCCTGACGTCTTTCGCAATTAAACTTCAGTAATGAGGTTTTATCACGATTCAAATAACGCAATTACAGTTGTCAAGTAGTTAGCAACTTAGCGGATTGTTTCTTTGTGTGATCGTGACGATGGGTATAAGAAAAATATGGCCTACTCTACATACATAAAGTCAAGGTTGCAAAAGGGATATGGTTAAGGCGTCAAGTGAAATGTAATGTACATCGCAATAAATAAATAATTATTTTCAAAAACAGGGAAGCAAAGCACCAGTAAAATTCTAATGGGGTTTAAAAATAAGTACGTTCTTTCTGGTCGTAAGTCAACCCGAAAAACCCACTCGAAGAAGACGGTAGAAAAGCTCTCATAGGTTTGGAAAGTGAAAAAAGCCTTTTTCAAAAAGGCAGCTGGTTTGTATGATTTTTTTTAAGTACCTCATTGAGGAGACTCATCGTGACGTAAATGACACTGAGTTATACCTTATCCATTAAATGAAGAAGGTACTCGTAAACTTCACAGTAATTAATACGATTTATACTTATATTTTTATAATGTCATTGTTTGGTACTCACACGATCATGTGAGTTCTTATTTCCCAATAATATTATCCTAACACGTGATTCGCATTAAAGCAACATCAATTAATTAAAGAATGATGTCCCACATATTTCTCTTTTTAATAGCATTCTTCTCCCTTTTAAAACACGTCATAATCATAATCTGTCAATCAAAACATTAAAATACGTTGGATACTAGATGAACCAAATATGATAATATTTATAAGATAAAAGTCTACGACAACATATTGGTTAGGGACAGCCAAGTATAAAACCGAATGTAATGTTCGCTTAAGGTCATGGGTTCGAATTCCTCCTGTGCGAGATTTTTGGTTTCTAAGTATATTTATATGAAAAATGAAAATAAAAAACATTGATTGAATATACTCATATGTTTTGATAAATATAATTATTATTAGTTAACTAGATCAAACTTTATTGTTTTACGATGCCAAATCTCAGGTTAAGTCTAGTTGTTACATAAACAGATAGCATCATCAATGTTATCTACAAACCCAACTACTTTAATCAAAGCTTTACATATTAGTAAGTTTGATTCAGCAAAAATACAGTTACTGGACCAAATCTGCGATCAGTCACCCAAGGCAAACCACATATCTATATAACCTACTACAAGTTACTAGTTTAGTTAGTCAAAACAAACGCTTAAAATAGCTGCTACAATTTCGGTTTTGGATTACCTACTTAATAACAATAGAGAGATGTTAAGCAAAAAAGCACGTGCCAAAATAATTACCTGGTTAAATTCAATGTCAGAACTAATATTTGTTGAAGGTTCTTATACAAATTAATTAGAATGGAATGTCTGAATACTAATAAAAGTTCTATTACAAAATGCTATTATATTACATACTTGTAAAATCGTTTCAAAATACCTTCCTTATGTTCTTTTTAAACACACCATAATACCTACCTACAATAAAAATTATGAAATCCTGTGTAAGTTTCATAATAAATTAGATGAGTTACTACCTACTTACATTGCCATAATCATAATCTTATCCATATACCCACCTACTACCTAAGTTTAAGGGTTTAACTTTCAACAAAAAAAAATACAATGGTCTCTACCAGAAACAAAGCCAAAACATTATAATATTATAATATCAGGGTAGGCGTCAAGGCGTCACGGTCAAGTTAATTTCGAAGGTGAAGGTGATGCGGGCACTTGCTCCAGTAACCTTCAAATTCTGATTGCTTTTGGCATTTTGGCTGATTTAACTACTTCTACAGACAAGTGGTCTACAAAGAAAGGTCTTAGTTTTATGAGGTTTTCCAAGTCTCCCGGTTAAGATAATTCAGACTGAAGCGCTAGATTTATTGACAGGTAAAATTGCCCTACGAAAGGCGCGTGTCGCCGTTCCTGTTAGTGGTCGATTACGAGAACTGATATCAAAGACCTATTAGAACTTGTAACCCACAAGAGCTTAGCCTTTGACTCTACTCTAAACCAAATAATAGAGAATGAATCAAGCCATCAATACAACAAGCTCACCAAAAATCCGACAACAGTCATTGTTGTGGCTACTGGTATTCCCACTCCCACACACCGACGGAACACATACATACATACATATAATCACGCCTTTATCCCTAATGGGGTAGGCAGAGCGTAAACGACCTAAACTAAGGCTGTTCCGCCACGTCTGACAAGTTTTGAGGGCTGTTCCAGATAGATGTGTATATTGCTATAGTGACAGGTTGTCAGCCCATCGCCTAAATTACAATATACTGAAACCCTCGAATCCCTTAGCTGATTTTTACAGCATGCCCGGGAGGAGATGCAGCTGGCACATTTTATGTTTTTCTATCGCTCCCAGTCCAGCATAGAAGTAAATACAGAAATACTTGCAGTTTTACAAGACACAACTCTTATGTCACAGTTATTTCTAGTTCTTTGATAACTCGTGTGTGTGCATACTTTATTGTAAGTAGCACACAACATTGCATCTACTGGAAACCATAAATCTTTTATTTAAAGTAGCCTCATCGATCTTACAATATGAATTACATGCACACATATTAAAAATCATGCCTACGGGTTAGGCAGAGCATCAATGGCTGGCTAATTAGAAATTAGAAGCGACTTTGAGAGCTAATTCTTGTTCAACACTAGCAGGGAGATATCCTAGAGTGAGTCTATTCTTCCTCTTTCATCGAATCGAGACATAGCACAGCCTATGCCTCTGACATGGTTTGTGAACGACCCTATCAACGCCATCGACCGAGACCGACGGCTTTACATACCCTTCGAAGCACAGACCATAGATCACACGAGCAATCGACAGCAAAATTGTACTTTTACAGTTTTACTATTAACTTGCGCAGGCGATCACCACGTGATGTTTCGCCGAGGTGCGCAGGCGCGGCCGGCACTCCACCGGGCCACCGTGACCCACAAATTGGGCCCGGCTGCGGCTGCGGTGTGCTCTAGTCCGTGCTCTAGTAGAGATTGTTCGGTTTATTGCCTATGGGTGATCGTGAGCGCAGCTAAAACTGCGCGAAACTGTTTCCTACATAGGTATTTTATGTCAGAGTTCAATTCGGTTCGGGTTCATGTAAGATTCACCATGACGTTTAAAGTAAGGGATCAAAAATTTCGCCGGATCGGATAAGAACGGGCAGACCAACAGACCGATATAACGACTTCCTATGGTTGTAGGTTCAAGTCCTGCCTTCGTTATATTTCTCATATGTCATATATTTGAAATCTCTATGCGGGTGTGTTTTACAGTTTAATATCTAAGTAAGTAGTACATGAAAGAAGTTCTTGGTTCCAAGTTCGTTGTTATTATTTTTTGAATAGGTACGTTACTGATCTGATCTATAAAGCACTTTATTTGATCGACTTCACATTCACACTCAACTCAAACATCTTGAATTCTACTTAGTAGAGTTTGAGGAATTCTCCAACCTTCGATTCAACACCAATAACTTTTACGATAATGGCTGACAGAGAAATGCAGTGTATTTTTATGTCTACATAGCGTCGCGTACAGACAGGATGCCTTCGAGTAAGAATGCTGTAAGGAAGGCCAAATGAAGTTTATCCACTAGAAATTATGGCCATATAAAACAAAAAAAAGGTAATTTCTTGTGAACGTGTTGAAATGTGCGATGACTGATTTATTGCCGTTTTTCTTTCTACATTTCATATAAACTTTCGTTTAAAAATAGTCAGTAAGTTTTAGCGTCTATCAAATCGTAAAGCCAGGTGTTGGGTTTAAAAAGTTGACCAGAAATTACACCAGTATCTTTTACAGGTAAAGAGCAACGACCTATAGAAAAATCGTTCCGCTAAGTTTTGAGGGTTATTTCAGATAGATCTATATAATAGCAGTAGTAACAGGTTGAAAAGCCATCGCCTAAATTATAATGACTGAAAACCTTGACTTCCTCAGTTGGTTTTTACAGCATATTTAGGAGGAAAAGCAGCTGGCATATTCTATATTTTTCCGTCGCTCCCAGTCCAGCATAAAAAAAGTGATACTTAATCAAGGTTAGATTATTAATGCATATTACGCATAACGATTATTTGAATAGCTGTGTTTGTTAAATAAAGTATTATTATGACTGTAAATTAAATAATGAAAGCAGTAAATCAATTAATGACTCACTAAAGTTATTTGCTTAAGAAAATATTATTTAGATTATAAAACTCCATTATGGGCACTCCGAGCATTATGGGCACATTCGGAAGGGACGCGTTGAGGGGAGGTCTTTTTGACTGACTCAGTCTATAGACTATGGTTATATTTTTATAGTTTTAAGTCTTTATTTAAGGTTTTTAAATTAAACTGAGGATCAATTTTATAAAAATAATAAAACTCCATTATTATAAACCTGTTAGCGATATTGTCACTATAATTTTATTACCATCTAATATATTCTAAACGTATTTATTTGTCATGTTTGTGTGGTCTACCTAATGTGTACAGATCTTGACGTTTATCTGTGTTAATGTTTTTAATCAAAACTCTGTTAATATGCTGTATTTTTTATAGTACTTGTATATTTTTAGTTTTTTGTATATTTTTAGTCTTTTAGTGATTGAAGTGTAACGTTGAGCGAGGAAGTATGGTTTCAAGACAAACCTGACTTTATAGGTTTTATGATACCATTTTATGAAATAATTGTAATGATTGTGTATATATATATATATTTTTTATAGCCTATAAATGTGTATTTATATAAAATAAAAAAAAGGTAAACTAATAGGGACATTAAAACCATGAAACGAATTAAATTTTGTAAAAAAAATTATATCTTCTTGTTATCGAATGGATTTTTAGAGTCAACGAACACGGTTTTAGAGTTTTTAAACTGCCTATTAGTAACAGCTAATAGGCCTCTGACATGGTCGGTGTAACGACCACTTTCAAAGACAGCGACCGGGACCGAAGGCCAATCATAAATAACAGGTATGTTAGATTACCTCCAATTTATTTGACAGCCGGTCATTCGTGAGCCATATAGGTCATATAAGTTCATCGGAACCAATATGGAGACATAAAAAGTGCGTTGCCTGCCTAGAATAAAACTCAACATGAAATAATTACCCTGTGCCTTATCATATCAATGATGATGATGAATAGCAAGTCAAATTCATCGATACCCAATTTAACCTCGAGTACAATAACATATTGGTACAGCAAGTGTGTTATCATAAACCTGTCCAAATAAAATATGTAACTGCCTATTATAATTATAAGTTGCAATCGTTGAAGGTTGTAACGTAATATGTGAACTTGGTAAGTAGTTGGGGTAATCGACAAGTGTAATGTTATGTGTGTGAATATTGTTTTCTATAAGAAGCTGTTACATTTGTTAGGTTGTTTAGAAAAGTAACTTTCTATTTCGTTTAATATCCCTTAAAATCACGCCTACATCTCTTACGGGGTAATAATTTAAATAGGGAGTAAAAAAACTGACTAACAACTTTTCCCAAAACACATAGGTCTAAATAAATGTAAAAAAATAAGGCCCTCCCTCCCAATTCAAAATTTCCAATACAAAATTATTGGAGCCGTTGACAATTTATTGTATTGAGAGGGCCATTGTTTTGTTTCATACTTCGACTTATTTTCCTTGGGGAAAGTTGTTCAGTTTGATGGTTAGGATCACATCCTAAAGTTTGGTCAGCAATTTCTTTTACTCCCTGTAACTATATAATTTAACTAGCTTTCCGCCCCGCGGTTTCACCCGCAGCTAAGAGTTTTCCCGTGGGATTGAGTTCCCGCGCTGTTCCTACCTTTAAAAATGACGGAATTTCAATACAAACTTCCATCCCCTATTTAACCCCCTTAGGGGTGGAAAATACAAAAACGCTGAAACACGTGTTCATTATTTTTTAATCCTTAGCCCAAAAACAAAATTGGAAGTTCCTGCCATCAAAATTGACAGAATTTCCATACAAACTTCCATCCCCTATTTAACCCTCCTAGGGGTGAAAAATACAAAAATGCTGAAACACGTATAAATTATTTTTTAATCATTAGCCTAAATACCAAATTTGAAGATCCTACCTTCAAAATTTACGGACTTTCATACAAACTTCAACCCCCCTTTTTACCCGTTTAGGGAGGGAAAATCCGCAAATCATTTCTTAGTGGGAGGTTACGTTATAAGAGGAACTTGCTCTCTAAGTTTAACGATTCTAGCTTTAGTAGTTTAGGCTCTGCGTTGATGAATCAGTCAGTCAGTAAGGACAAACGATTTTATAAGTTTAGATTGAATTAAACCCTATGGTTCTGTTAATTTTTATTGATATATATTATAATGATTAAAATGGTTTTTATTGGGATAAGCTTAACTTCAACAATCCGCGATAGACAAAAAAAGTCTAGAAAGCACAACGAAAGAACGATCTATGAATCATTAGACACGGCCTTATGCAATGCGCCGGCGCAAGGCGACATAATCGTACGGATCTCGTGGGACATGCAAATTAAAACCATATGACATGACCTTACATAAGTTTGTCACATGCCTACCGGTTTGCGCCTTGGAAGTAGTGCAAGATATTTAAGCTATGGGTTTGTCAGTTTACGTTGAAAAATAAGGGATAGACTTCAATGGTATAGATAAGACGGCAGGCCTAAGGAGCTCTAGCTGGACAACGTGAAAGCAAACATGGAGGAATTTTTACTTGTAGATGCCGAAGACCAGACAAAGCTGTAAAAGCTGAGAAAACGCAGAAAAGAAAGAAGAATCTAAGGGTCTATAGTCTATGCTTGCTCTTGACTCTTTGACCAAAAGAGTCGACGATTGTGCAAGCTTCCCCAGAACAGAAGCTTCAAATGACATGTACTCTTCTTACATATTGGTGAGCTCCTTCCATCTATGACCACCGAGTGTAAAGGACAGCCTACCAGAAACTGATAGAGGTTGTTCAGTCAACGAAACTGAACAACTTTCATCAGGAATTTCTTTTAGGAAATTAATAAAAACTTGGCTTTGCCATACAAATCGTCGGACCGAGGTGGTCATGTTGTATGGGAAAGTAAAAAAAAAAGATTTTCTGATTAAAGTTGTTTAGTTTCGTTGACTGAGCTACCCCTATCAGTTTCTGGTGCGCTGTCCCTTACACCCGGTAAGCAATTTAAGCCCTAGCCCTAGATAAGAGTCATGGTCATGAACAAATCCATTTCAAAATTAATAAAAATACTGACCACTGTGCGTGCAGTATTTTTTGCTCTACCTATTCCTTCCTAAATTATTGAGGTGACCGACACCGCAGTATATTTGGAAGCTATTTACATACTAAATGACTTGCATAAGATATGCAAATGAGAACCGAAAAGGTAATATCGTAGGCCGAATCGACCTTCTAAATTAAGCTTATTTATGTGGCGTGTTAATAGACATGTGGGAATAATATTTACTTAGTAGGTATGAATGATATAAGTATTAGTCATAATTTTAGTAAGGTAGAACTACACTTCGGTGGCACAAATAAATAAATCAGGTCAAATAATTGCGGGTGTAATCCCTTAAACCCCGAAAACTGAAAGGTGTTGCTAAGTCAATGAAACTGACAACTATCAGCAGGAAATTCTTTCAGGAAATTAAAAAAAAATACTAAATTTTCATTTCCTGAAAGAACTTCCTGCTGATAGTTGTTCAGTTTCATTGACTGAGCAACACCTTTCAGTTTTCGGTACGCTGTCCCTTACACCGGGTTATTGCTCCTTTTGTTAGCAAGAAGTGAACAAGCTCATTCCATGAAATCTGGATAGAATCCTGTTTTATTCACCCAATCATTATTGGTAGCAATTTGTGGTTGCAAAATACGCGACTTACCTAATATAAGTCCATACCAGATACCTGTCACTTTCTATCATGAGAGAACAGAACGGGATGGCAATAATTTAAGTTGAGATTTAGTTTAGTCGGGAGAGTTACGAATCGGGCCCATTGAATGTCTTTCACATGCGTTTTTCTCAGCCGCCGTAGCTTGCTGCCGCGATAAGGCAGCGAAAGCCGTTTTATCACACATTTTATCATATTATCTATCTGTCAAATTGTAAGGGAGTTTGACAGATAGATGGGATATATTCGTTATCGCGCAGCGGCATGCTACAGGGGCAGGTTCTGGTAATTTGAAGACACATTTCGTCCTATAGCTTCTAAATGTAGAGTCGTCGTGTCGGTTATAATTATTTTATTAGAGGTAGGCAGTTCAATACACTCAGGTCCGGCAAATTTCGCTTGAGTTAGGTCACGCTTGGGCTGGGTCCTGGCTGAATCACCAACCAAATATTTTTTGGGGATTGAATTGGAGCTCGCAGAACTGGTTTAGCAGAAAATTACTAAGTGTTTTGGAGGTCAGACAGGGGTTGAAACGCTCGACCGCGCGTGTTAAAAGTTAAAATGGAACACTTTTATTTTCAAATTGCTTTATATAAATCGTCAAAGGTAAAAAAAGTAAGTATAAAATTTTAAGAAGAATATCTTATTGTACCTATTTAATGGTTGGTAACTTTAATTTTCTGAAAATTAATTAAAAGCGAAAAGAAATCAGAGTGTGTTCAATTAAAATGCCTCTACGTTTTCGACCGAATCACGGCTACACGTAACCTTTTTGCGATAATATATACACTTTACGAGATAACCTTTATAGAGAACTTTGTATTTTTATACGATAAATCTATGTACCGGTACTATTTGAACATTAAACAGTTAAAATTCAACTAAAGCGCATACCTAACCGTAATGTAGAGTTTTTTGAATTTAGAAGCGTTGACCTCAAAAAGCGCTCAATCGTTTGCGCGGGAAACCGATAAAAAAGAAATAAAAAGAAAATTACAAACCTTTTTAATTTCCTCCGATAAGTCAGGCACTGGATGTGGCACGATTGAGTCTATAAGAAATGTTTTGAGTCACACGCGGCCGTCTCTGCAAGAGGTTGTACGCACACTGTGGTTTGGTTACCTACAACCGCCAACCGGCTTTTCGATTGTATATCCCCTACTAAGGTTACCTACCTACCTATTTATTTATTGACAGGAAGTTAGGACGATGTCAACGACTTTGAAATGTTATTGACCGTGGTTTCAGGATTTTCAGGCCTAGAATTCAGAGGAGTTAATGAATAAATAAAATGAATAGGGTTAATAAAATAGGCTAAGTAAAGTTTATTCAATTTTAGAATAAGTTTGGCCTAAGGTCATGCTCATACAGAACATTTAAAGAGACAAAAATTAAATAAATACTTTTCATGAAAAAATAATTTTATTAAATTTCAAATTCACTTTCTTATTGATCGATTGGAACTGTAAGTAGCACCTAGAACCGTATCAGATGCTAAAATAAAACTAGGTACATGTACATGTATGAGAAATATGTAGGTATTTTTTAGATCCATAACGTTCGAAATTATCACCTCAAACATTCAGGTCTTCACTTTTTGGCTCTACATACATCATACTATCATTAAAAAACCGTTTAATCTTCAAAGTATAATAGGTACCTCCGACATGAGAAAAGTGTGAGTGAGAAATCATAGTAGGGGAAATTGCAGGTCGCATACCGAAAGGACTGAGGTGACAATGAACTATGATTGTTATAGTTGTAGTACGTCCGCATGAGTCGAACTAATAACTAATCAAGGAAAGGGAAACCCAGGGTTAGTCTTCTATTTTATCGTGAGGGCTAACGATTAGAGCCTGTGGTTCGATCGAAGGAAGACTGTTTAACGTGCTCTCTGAAGCGCAGAATTATCCTACTTGTCAGACAATTAAGAGATTCAGCCTGCATTGTCCTAACCTACACTCGAATAACCTGAATAACGTCACAAAATAATAAATTGGTAATAAACTTCGCTTTTGTGGGAATCGAATGCACGACCTTAAAATCGAGAGTAATATAAAGACAGATTGACTGACACGACCAAAAAGAAATAAGGCGCAGCACCCACTAATTCTTATCCGACAGCATGGATCATGGAACTGCCTCCGTGGTCCAGTGGTCTGAGCCATGGGCTACCGTTCCGGAGGTACTGGGTTCGAACACAAAGTTGATATTTGTTAAATTATCACTTTGTGAGATTTTCCTCAGTTTGGTTAGGACATTGCAGGCTGAATCACCTGATTGTTCAAAAAGAAAAAGGATTTCCACTGAAATTATTGATGTAATATTCGTTTTCTTTTCATAATTTTACATAGATTAAGAATGAAGAATGTCTTTGAGTAAAACTTAGCATAAAACACTCAAAGCATAAAACACTTCGGCTCATCCGCCTACGAAACAGACAAAGGCAATCAGCACATTGATGGCTCTATAGTATCCAAACTTAACAGTTTAAAACTACAATTATTATTTTCTCTGTGGAAGAAAAGCAAGGAAGGCGCTAGAATATATTATAATAGTACTAAGCGCTACCGTATGATTTGGATTGATATCCCCGTGCAAAAGACTGTTGAGCATTGGAAAGTGAATCACCGGCGCATGGTTAGTGTAGGTTAGATTAGGTTAAGAAGACTAAAGAAAATTAATACTCTGAAGACTAGGCTGCATGGGCTCAATCTCTTTGCCTTCCCTTATATGGGAGATTTATAAAAAAAAAAAAATGTCAATGTCAAAAACAGCTGAGCTTTGTTATCGGCGAATCGATCGGTTTTTCTCAATGAAAATTCGTCTAAAAATACATAATTTTCAAGACTATTGTTCTGCTTTAAAGAACTCTAATAACTTCCCCATCTTATTAGTTAAATTTTGTGCATAAACTTTGATTTCGTAGTCCAAGTTATGGCGTTCTTTGGTGAAACTTTTGTTACTTTATTTTGTGTCATGTATTTTTGTGTTTTCACTCATGTAGCAGGAGATGCGTGTGATTTTAATGTGAGAGTCAAGCAAGGACTACTCAATGATGGGTTCCATAGGTAAATATTGACGCAACATAGTGCTTAAGTAAAATTAGAAACAGTACAACTTTATAACCTCACTCTCAGTAGTTGCAAATGCAGGTTTCTGCGCCTTTCCTGTATCTCATAGTAAAGCCATTGATAAGTATCTTAGAGCCGAATAAATTGAATTGAACTTGACTCTCTGACCGAATAAAGTGATATAGGTACTTCAGCTTTTCTTCCTTAGTCCTAACCAGAAAAAATTAAAACTTGATTTTAATTTTTTACCTTCTACCTGATCTTTGTTTTCTTGATAACTTAGGTAGGTATTTACAGTAATGGTTATTTATGCAGTAACAAATTATTTCATGTATTCTAAAAGAACCTACTTTAAAAACGTTTCAGGAACATAACTTACGGCATAGTGTTCAACGCTGATGATGAGAGAGTCCAGTGGTTATACCAGGGATGTTTACTCGGCATTGACCAGACATTGCCAAGTGGAGTGTTCGCCAATCCTGATGAGCTGGGTGATTTGAAAAGACAGAATAGGGTACATTTTTAACTACTTATATCTACTTATATGCACCAGCGGGGTGCCTTAGGACCACAACAACATTATCTACCAAAAACAGTAACACTTTCAACCAGGCAACCTTATAAAGAATATAAAAGTGTGATGGTTCTGCAACTTTAATGAAATTAAATAATAATAAGTGCTAAAGTAAAAATGTACTTCATATTAACTAAACTAACTTGTCTAAACAATTTTATTTTCTCTCTAAACATTCCAGCTACAAGCAATAACACAGAAAAGAATCAATGTAGAAATGCCAGCAGAGGATTCTGAGCCAAGCAGTGTCTATGTGTTTGGGAAGGTCACTTCTAGCAAGGTGTATCTGTGGCTGCCCGTACATGCTAGATATCACCGAGCTAGAGCTGGTGGAGGGTAAGTGCAAAATATGCGTTTTTTTTTATTACAAGATGTTAGAAAAGGAAACTAATTTCTTTCATTTGGAATGCCTTCAAGATTGTACAGAGCAAATGTTGTCAAAAAATTTGCTTTTTCATAACATGAGGTACCTCATGCCTGAGTCAATTTAATTTTAGCAACAATTAACTAGAATCAAGAGCTAGCTGCACCAGCTTAGGACCACAACATACAACATAGATTCACTACCTTTCTCTCGAAGGAGAAAGGTAGCTGATTCAAGTTTTCTCATTAAAGACTCTCCCGTCATCGTAAATTTATCGCGATATTGAATTATGATTTATAATTATGTGTTATTCAAGATAAAACAAATCAAATAAACATTGTCATTGGCAAAATACGTCTCAACTTGAGATATGACGCCATTTTGTAAAATAAATAAATAATAATACAAGCAACAATTTAAAAAGAAGTTACACAATACGCTTTCCCAATGTATGAACTAAACAGAAGTGTAAGAAAAGGAATAGAAATTATTTTAATTGACAAAAAATGCCATATTTTCTAAAACAATCTCATGTGTTGCCATATTGAAACAGTTTTGATCTAGACTGTGGCACCACTAATAGCCAAGCCACATCCAAGCTGTGTGCAATTTTATTCTTACCCTATTCCAGGTTAGTCCACAACGAGATACCAAAGCCTAAGCTCTACTTGCGCTGCCCTGACCAGCGCCTAGACACTTGACAACAGGAAATATTTCTCCAGCTATGTTTCCTTTGCAATGGAAGTTCCAAAGAGAAGTTGCAGCTGGAAGGAGATACCATAATAAGATGGTAAGCCAGCATAAATGGGGGTTAAAAACTGAGAACTAAAATGGCGCCACTGTTGAGTGTTCCTTTTTCCTGTGATTGGTCAGTAATCTGTCAATATCAAATATCAATGTCAGTTTTGTGTCTTCTCATTGGTCTCTTTTGGAACACTCAACTTGCTTTAGCTTTGCGTTTTTATCCCCATTAATATTATCCGTTAGATGACCGGGCAGATTCAGTTTGCAAGTGCAAAAAATACCTACTTCTTCTTCTCGAGTCAATAGCAAATTTAAATTTTTGACGCCCAGAAACGTGGCCACATCAACAGCCTTTTGGTTGGCGTCAAAACAGGTCCTCCTGCGTACAGGTGGCCGGAGAGTGTGACATGGATTGTATGACGCCACACTCGCACTTGTCGTCCTCAGTGAAGCCCCACCTCTTCCCGAGTTCTTTGCACCTGCCGACTCCTGACTGAAGTCTGTTTAACGCCTTCCAAATAGACGATTGGAGGACTACGGGGGTTATTGGGGGTGATTTTTTCTGACCACACAGCTGTTCTATGGCTTTAGATGGGTCCTCCTTAAGAGGGCTCGGGTTGTTTCGAGTAAAGCTGTGTCGGCTCTTAAGGCGTGGGGGTTGAGATTTATGCCCATATAACGGGATGCCTGCTGTCTTCTTATATTTGTATTGTATTGTAAGAAAGGGAGGGAGAGGTTTTTGCCCTGCAGTGAAAGTGGGGACACCTCGCGGGCTGTTAATAAACAAATAATAATAAAAAATTGTATTCTACTATGTATTTTTTCAGATGTCAACCCCCACTAACCTGGCCGGTCCCGGTTGGCAACACTGACCACTACTACATGGTGGCTAGCGGCACTGCGGCCGTCATCGTCGTCGGCTCCATATATCTTATCAAGACTATACACGAGTACAAGCTTGAAGGCATTCCAAATGAAAGAAAATTAGTTTCCTTTTCTAACATCTTGTAATAAAAAAAAAACGCATATTTTGCACTTACCCTCCACCAGCTCTAGCTCGGTGATATCTAGCATGTACGGGCAAGCCACAGATACACCTTGCTAGAAGTGACCTTCCCAAAACACATAGACACTGCTTTGGCTCAGAATCCTCTGCTGGCATTTCTACATTGATTCTTTTCTGTGTTATTGCTTGTAGCTGGAATGTTTTAGAGAGAAAATAAAATTGTTTAGGACAAGTTAGTTTAGTTAATATGAAGTACATTTTTACTTTAGCACTTATTATTATTTAATTTCATTAAAGGTTGCAGAACCATCACACTTTTATATTCTTTATAAGGTTGCCTGGTTGAAAGTGTTACTGTTTTTGGTAAGATAATGTTGTTTGTGGTCCTAAGGCCACCCCGCTGGTGCATATAAGTAGATATAAGTAGTTAAAAATGTACCCTATTCTGTTCTTTTTCAAATCACCCAGCTCATCAGGATTGGCGAACACTCCACTTGGCAATGTCTGGTCAAATGCCGAGTAAACATCCCTGGTATAACCACTGGGACCTCTCTCATCATCAGCGTTGAACACTATGCCGTAAGTTATGTTCCTGAAACGTTTTTAAAGTAGGTTCTTTTAGAATACATGAAATAATTTGTTACTGCATAAATAACCATTACTGTAAATACCTACCTAAGTTATCAAGAAAAACAAAGATCAGGTAGAAGGTAAAAAAATTAAAATCAAGTTTTAATTTTTTTCTGGTTAGGACTAAGGAAGAAAAGCTGAAGTACCTATATCACTTTATTCGGTCAGAGAGTCAAGTTCAATTCAATTTTATTCGGCTCTAAGATACTTATCAATGGCTTTACTATGAGATACAGGAAAAGGCGCAGAAACCTGCATTTGCAACTACTGAGAGTGAGGTTATAAAGTTGTTACTGTTTCTAATTTTACTTAAGCACTATGTTTGCGTCAATATTTACCTATGGAACCCATCATTGAGTAGGTCCTTTGCTTGACTTCTCACATTAAAATCACACGCATCTCCTGCTACATGAGTGAAAACACAAAAATACATGACACAAAATAAAGTAACAAAAAGTTTCACCAAAGAACGCCATAACTTGGACTACGAAATCAAAGTTTATGCACAAAATTTAACTAATAAGATGGGGAAGTTATTAGAGTTCTTTAAAGCAGAACAATAGTCCTTGAAAATTATGTATTTTTTAGACGAATTTTTCATTGAGAAAAACCGATCGATTCGCCGATAACAAAGCTCAGCTGTTTTTGACATTGACATTTTTTTTTTTTTATAAATCTCCCATATAAGGGGAAGGCAAAGAGATTGAGCCCATGCAGCCTAGTCTTCAGAGTATTAATTTTCTTTAGTCTTCTTAACCTAATCTAACCTACACTAAACCATGCGCCGGTGATTCACTTTCCAATGCTCAACAGTCTTTTGCACGGGGATATCAATCCAAATCATACGGTAGCGCTTAGTACTATTATAATATATATTCTAGCGCCTTCCTTGCTTTTTCTTCCACAGAGAAAATAATAATTGTAGTTTTAAACTGTTTAAGTTTGGATACTATAGAGCCATCAATGTGCTGATTGCCCTTTGTCTGTTTCGTAGGCGGATGAGCCGAAGTGTTTTATGCTTTGAGTGTTTTATGCTAAGTTTTACTCAAAGACATTCTTCATTCTTAATCTATGTAAAATTTATGAAAAGAAAACGAATATTACATCAATAATTTCAGTGGAAATCCTTTTTCTTTTTGAACAATCAGGTGATTCAGCCTGCAATGTCCTAACCAAACTGAGGAAAATCTCACAAAGTGATAATTTAACAAATATCAACTTTGTGTTCGAACCCAGTACCTCCGGAACGGTAGCCCATGGCTCAGACCACTGGACCACGGAGGCAGTTCCATGATCCCATGCTGTCGGATAAGAATTAGTGGGTGCTGCGCCTTATTTCTTTTTGGTCGTGTCAGTCATATCTGTCTTTATATTACTCTCGATTTTAAGGTCGTGCATTCGATTCCCACAAAAGCGAAGTTTATTACCAATTTATTATTTTGTGACGTTTATTCAGGTTATTCGAGTGTAGGTTAGGACAATGCAGGCTGAATCTCTTAATTGTCTGACAAGTAGGATAATTCTGCGCTTCAGAGAGCACGTTAAACAGTCTTCCTTCGATCGAACCACAGGCTCTAATCGTTAGCCCTCACGATAAAATAGAAGACTAACCCTGGGTTTCCCTTTCCTTGATTAGTTATTAGTTCGATCTCATGCGGACGTACTACAACTATAACAATCATAGTTTCATTGTCACCTCAGTCCCTTTCGGTATGCGACCTGCAATTTCCCCCTACTATGATTTCTCACTCACACTTTTCTCATGTCGGAGGTACCTATTATACTTTGAAGATTAAACGGTTTCTTTTAATGATAGTATGATGTATGTAGGAGCCAAAAAGTGAAGACCTGAATGTTTGAGGTGATAAATTTCGAACGTTTATGGATCTAAAAAAATACCTACATATTTTCTCATACATGTACATGTACCTAGTTTTTATTTTAGCATCTGATACGGTTCTAGGTGCTACTTACAGTTTCCCAATCGATCAATAAGAAAGTGAATTTGAAATTTAATAAAATTATTTTTTCATGAAAAGTAATTTATTTAATTTTTTGTCTCTTTAAATGTTCTGTATGAGCATGACCCTTAGGCCAAACTTATTCTAAAATTGAATAAACTTTACTTAGCCTAATTTTATTAACCCTATTCATTTTATTTATTCATTAACTCCTCTGAATTCTAGGCCTGAAAATCCTGAAAACCACGGTCAATAACATTTCAAAGTCGTTGAACATCGTCCTAACTTCCTGTCAATAAATAAATAGGTAGGTCAGGTAACCTTAGTAGGGGATATACAATCGAAAAAGCCGGTTGGCGGTTGTAGGTAACCAAACCACAGTGTGCGTACAACCTCTTGCAGAGACGGCCCGCGTGTGACTCAAAAACATTTCTTATAGACTCAATCGTGCCACATCCAGTGCCTGACTTATCGAAGGAGGAAATTAAAAAGGTTTGTAATTTTCTTTTTATTTCTTTTTTATCGGTTTCCCGCGCAAAAACGATTGAGTCTATAAGAAATGTTTTGAGTCCACACGCGGCCGTCTCTGCAAGAGGTTTGTACGCACACTGTGGTTTGGTTACCTACAACCGCCAACCGGCTTTTCGATTGTATATCCCCTACTAAGGTTACCTACCTACCTATTTATTTATTGACAGGAAGTTAGGGACGATGTCCAACGACTTTGAAATGTTATTGACCGTGGTTTTCAGGATTTTCAGGCCTAGAATTCAGAGGAGTTAATGAATAAATAAAATGAATAGGGTTAATAAAATAGGCTAAGTAAAAGTTTATTCAATTTTAGAATAAGTTTGGCCTAAGGTCATGCTCATACAGAACATTTAAAGAGACAAAAAATTAAATAAATACTTTTCATGAAAAAAATAATTTTATTAAATTTCAAATTCACTTTCTTATTGATCGATTGGAACTGTAAGTAGCACCTAGAACCGTATCAAGATGCTAAAATAAAAACTAGGTACATGTAACATGTATGAGAAATATGTAGGTATTTTTTTAGATCCATAACGTTCGAAATTATCACCTCAAACATTCAGGTCTTCACTTTTTTGGCTCTACATTACATCATACTATCATTAAAAAACCGTTTAATCTTCAAAGTATAATAGGTACCTCCGACCATGAGAAAAGTGTGAGTGAGAAATCATAGTAGGGGAAAATTGCAGGTCGCATACCGAAAGGACTGAGGTGACAATGAACTATGATTGTTATAGTTGTAGTACGTCCCGCATGAGTCCGAACTAATAACTAATCAAGGGAAAGGGAAACCCAGGGTTAGTCTTCTATTTTATCGTGAGGGCTAACGATTAGAGCCTGTGGTTCGATCGAAGGAAGACTGTTTAAACGTGCTCATCTGAAGCGCAGAATTATCCTACTTGTCAAGACAATTAAGAGATTTCAGCCTGCATTGTCCTAACCTACACTCGAATAACCTGAATAACGTCACAAAATAATAAATTGGTAATAAACTTCGCTTTTGTGGGAATCGAATGCACGACCTTAAAATCGAGAGTAATATAAAGACAGATTGACTGACAACGACCAAAAAAGAAATAAGGCGCAGCACCCACTAATTCTTATCCGACAGCATGGATCATGGAACTGCCTCCGTGGTCCAGTGGTCTGAGCCATGGGCTACCGTTCCGGAGGTACTGGGTTCGAACACAAAGTTGATATTTGTTAAATTATCACTTTGTGAGATTTTCCTCAGTTTTGGTTAGGGACATTGCAGGCTGAATCACCTGATTGTTCAAAAAGAAAAAGGATTTCCACTGAAATTATTGATGTAATATTCGTTTTCTTTTCATAATTTTACATAGATTAAGAATGAAGAATGTCTTTGAGTAAAAAAACTTAGCATAAAACACTCAAAGCATAAAAACACTTCGGCTCATCCGCCTACGAAACAGACAAAGGCAATCAGCCACATTTGATGGCTCTATAGTATCCAAAACTTAACAGTTTTAAAACTACAATTATTATTTTCTCTGTGGAAGAAAAGCAAGGAAGGCGCTAGAAATATATTATAATAGTACTAAGCGCTACCGTATGATTTGGATTGATATCCCCGTGCAAAAGACTGTTTTGAGCATTGGAAAGTGAAT